>VDFB02000003.1:67504804-67620902 GCA_007258455.2 Sequoia sempervirens | reverse complement strand
GAGAGCGCTAGAGTGAGGGCCAAGTGGCTAGCTCAAAGATCGAGGCCATGAGGCTTAAACAAAGAAAAGAGAGGCAGGGTTATGCTGCCAAAATCTCTCCTAATCAGGAATCAAATGCCATGGTTGATCTCTCATGTCAATTTGTACTATATACTGTGTGAGGTTATTGCAATAGTGCAAAGATTGTATTGTCTGATGGATTGATCAGGAAATGTAAAGGGGAGAGTTTTCTACCAAGTTATATCCAAAATAAACAAGATGAAATCTCTAAAAAGGCTATGAGCCTAAAATTGTATTGTAATCTTTTGTTGTTGAATAATACAATGGCTCAAACTTTGGAGGGTGGGGTTTTTTACCCGAAAGGATTTTCCCCACATAAATCTTTGTGCTATGATTTATGTCCTATCTTTCATCTGTGTTGGTTCTATTTCTAGAATCTATTATTTCTTGCTATTGAATTTACATGTGCTTCTCTCAAAAGGATTAATGTGGGAAATGAACTATGTTTGTTTCCGCTTTAGGACATAGTTGTACATGTCTTTGAGGCAATCTAATCGAAATTGAAGTTACCCAAGGTACCATTGTTCTTGGAGATTTCTATGAGATTCCCTAAATTTCCCTTACACATCTGAGCCACTACTAGGGCCGACATCATGATCTCTTCAAGAGCCACCACCGTAACCTCCACCAAAGCCACCATCGCTCGAACTTCCATCACTACCAAAGCCACCACCACTCATTCCACTAGAATCTCCACCACTAGGGGTAGTGGGAGGGGTGAAACTAAAACCAAGGATTATTCTACTCATCTTTATAGTGTTGGGCTTATGAGAAGCAGAGGAAGTGTTGATCGAGGGGCCCATTTTGACCATGCATATAGTCATGGTAGGCATCGATACACCTATTTTTCTCTCATAAGCATCAAGCACCTCTCCTCGAGTAGTACTTGATCTAGTGTTATACAAAAGGATGTATGCTTTGGTTAGATTGGTGAGGCCACACAAGAACTCTATGCCACTCTAATCCTTTCCTAAAATATATCTCATTTCACTAATAAACCTAGTGGCTCTTGTCATATTTGGTTCTTTCTCTAAATGATTCATGAGGTCTAACAACCTCTTGTGTAGTGCCAAAATGTTTTCTTAGGAATATGCACAATGTCCTCCTCATCCATGGTTGAGGCCATAGGGGATGTTGGAGGAGTGGGTGCATGAGTAGTCTTGTCAATGAAACCCATCTCGTTTGTAAAACCAATAGAAAAGCCAATTGTAAAACTGAAAGTGACCATCTTTCTATTTGCAAGTGTCACACACTTCTTCTAACCACTTACCTGAAGGTCGTAGAATAGGTTGTGATGCTCATAAAACCTCACAACACCCAAGTTTACAATTGCCACCATGTGTGAGGGAAAATTTATCAAAACAAAGAAATAGGTAGATGTTGTTCATGTCAGATTCACCAAAATGTAGAGGACGAACCACACCAAGGCCCTAGGTCACAAAGAGCGGAGAGTGGAAGGCTGCCCTAGTCTACCTCAGGTTGGACAAGTGTTTTAGGTCAAGGATAGAGAATGAAGATCACTCTCAAGTGCTTTTTTCACTCTACTAACTTGAGAGTTTTGATGGGGCGAAATGAGTAGGCTTCTGGAACTTGAACTATACCTCAAATAGCTCTCTTCCAGAGGAAAATAACATGGGTTAGGGATGACAATGTGATGCGCTGGTGTCTCACCAGGGCACTGGCATCCATATGAATAGAAAGTACAAAAGCACAGTGACAAATACAAAATCCTACTAATGGCTTAATGGTTGAGGTTTGAAGTACTAAGGTAATAACTAACAAGACAAGAAAAATAATTGGAAAGATGATATAGAAGTGATAGAAAATAAAGGTGATGAATATTAACTCACAGGGAGTCCAATTCGCCAACAAGCTCCAAATGAACATGTGCCTACACACAACCAAGAGAGGAAATATGTTGGGGTTGTATAGGGGTTTACCTTAGTCAAACCTCACTTTGGTGGTTCCACCTCCATAGACAACCAAATAGATTGATAGATAGAAATATGATAAAGGAAATCGTACTAGAATGGAAATGGAACCAAATACTACAAGAGACACAAAGCTACACAAATCCAACAATAAAGTAAACAAAAGTGTTACCACCCTCAACAAAAGGAACTCAAGGCCAATGAGAGAGGAATGCAATCCCATAGCAATAGTAGAGTTGACGCAGTCACAAAAATGTCGAAAGTAGCCTCACTAGGTACCAAGCTACAACTTATGTGGTAGATACTTAGGATATTGTGATTATTGGAAATGTGAAGCTAGTAGTGTAACAAGTAGTTAAAAAGTATAGAGATGATCAAATTGGTGTGTAGAAGCTCAAGAATAGCCAAGAAGATGAAGAATTGCTAAGAAGATGGAATGAATGAGAAAGATAGCCATTTGAAGATGAAAAGGGAGGGAAAGAGTTGTTCAAAGGTTGGTAGGAAGGCACAGGGGCATTATGTTTTGTCTCTAATGAAGAACATAATGCCTCTATAGATTCAAGAGAAAGGAATCATGTCAAAATGGTAGGCATGCATCCTTGACAAAAATTCCCCCACTGACACTAAAAAAAGTGCTAAGTGGATGGGGTGCAGAATGAGGATGTGGAATTATCTAGTTAAATTTGATTTTTCTAAGGTGGAGGATGTAAAAGAGGAGTTTGCAGGAGGGGTGAAAATTCACTCCTATACAAATGGAATGGACAAAATATGCTTAGAATAACAAATCTATGTTATCTTAAGCAACTTAAATGATAATGCAATATGGATAAGATGCTTAGAATAATAAATCTATATTGTTCTAAATAAGTTAAATGATAATGAAATGAAGAAGAAAAATATATAAGATGCTTAGAATAACAAATCTATATTACTCTAAACAACTTAAATGATAATGAAGTGAAAATGAAAAATGAATAATATGCTTAGAATAACAAATCTATATTATTCTAAACAATTTAAATGCTAATGAAATGAAGATGCAAAAAATGATAATGAAATGAATAATGAAATATTGATAAGATGCTTAAAATAATAAATATATGTCATCTTACACAACTTAAATGATAATGAGATGGAAAATGCAAAATGGATAAGATGCTTAAAATAACAAATCTATGTCATCTTAAACAACTTAATTGATAATGAGATGGAAAATGAAAAAAATGATAATGAGATGGATAATTTTGTTGCATTGGTGGCTGTTGTTGCACCAAAAGATCAACCTGTTAATTCCTGATACAACCACCATATTTATACAAGATCCATGAGAGGTGGTTAAGCCATTTCATGAACCCAAGTGCCACACTAAACCAAGGAGACCAAAGTACACACCATCTTGCAACAATGCCCCCAATGTAAGTGAGGTATTCGAACCTATGACCTTATCTTTGATACCAATTGTTGCATTGGTGGTTACTATTGCACCAAAAGATCGACCTGTTAATGCCTGATATAACCACTAGATTTGTACAAGATCCACAAGACGTGGTTAAGCTATGTCACGAACCCAAGTGTCGCGTTGGACCAATGAGACCAAAAGACACACCATCTTGCAACAAATGTAATGGTAATGAAATGTGAATGATGAAGGTATGGTAGGTATGTGAATAGTGAACCTATCAAAATTGATTCAACCTAATAGGGAAATTTATTGGGAGATATCATTTGCACAACCACAATTCAATGATTAAGAAAGGAAAATCAATAGGTGCTAGGAAATAGGATGGTAGATAGGATAAATTGTGACCAAAATTATGCAATTTAATTGTTATGCATTATACTTCCATGTAATGAGTACTAAATTTAATATAGCATGATATACTACAGACTAGGGTATGAGGAATCAAGGCAACTTAATATCACTTGCATAGGATTGACACAATAAATAAAAGGTTTATCCAACATCCCAAAGTCATGAGAGGATTTTGTGGGGCCAATTTTGGAAAACTACAAACACAAAGGATGCCCCAGTGTAGCACAAGACCACAAGGATATTGGTGGGTACTACACACGACAACTAGGAAAACACTATCACACAAAAAACCAAGATATGCCCATAGTTCTACCAATCAAAGCACACCATGATATGATGGACCATGGCGACTTTGAGTAGGCATAATAGGAAGTTCAAAATATTAAAAAATGTAAAATCACCAAGAAATCACAATCAATCTAAAATATCCTTTTCCATGAGGACGACAAGTGGATGGGATTGATGTCTAATGTGAGGAACGATTAAGAATAAAGATGGATGGGGTAGATTTTAGGATCAATATGACATGGGATGATTGAGATAGATTGAAACCTCTAGGGGCTAGTGAATTTTATTGTTAGAAACTAGCTAGATAGGGACTCTTGGTAACATGACAAAGATGAGGAAAAACCTAGGCCTCATGGGCTCATTGATGATGACCTTTCTATCTACCTATGTGAAAGCATAGAGGCAACATAGTTTGATAAAAATGATGAATGATGGACAACTGACAATGTGAGACCTAATGATAAATAGATATAATTATTGATCCTAGATGAGGATGCATTAGTGAAGAGACATAAACTATATACAATTGATAAAGATGAATAAAAGCCTAATCGATACAAGGATAGTGGATTGAGATACCAATTTTGATCTTGTAGATTCACTCCAAAATAAATGGATAAAGCCCAGGAATTAGGATAGAAAATATTATCCATCCAATTCTCAATCATAATATACCATGTGGTGGATAATGAGATGGAGATAATGATAGATATGATAGGGATAATGGAAATAATATTTATAAGATGGATAGTGTGATGCATAAGCATATAGGAAAACAAGATGCAAGGTAGAGAATGATTAAGTCCTCTAGCAATTATGCTTGTTTCTATGTTTTCACCAAACACACTTATCCAAAGTGCCACCAAAAGTGGTTTTCACCATAGGAAAATTTATTTATCTTTATTATTGAAAACATTTTTTTATTTGTTGAAATTTTTTTATTTTTTTTTATTTTTTTGATTTTAGATTTTTTTGTATTTCTCCAAGTGGGGCAACCCAACTGACTCAGGTATGGAACCACTTGAGATGAAAAATACTGATGGGTTCATCCAAGGTTTCCCCCTCAAGTGTAGCAAGATGATATGCCCCAAAACCATATTTAGTTGTGATGACATAGGGACCCAACCAATTAGTTTCAAATTTACCTTTCTTTTATCAGTCCTGTTGGGTATGCTAATTATCTTTAAGGGAAAGGTCACCAACCTAAAACTGTCGAGGAAAAAATTTGGTTATTGTAGCTTCTCTTAAGTTGATGTTGATAGGCCTAAAGGTGATTATAATTATTGATATTTCATTTGTCAAGAAGCTCCAACTAACTTAAGAAAGCAACACGATACTCCTCGTCACTAATCAAGTTCTTCAAAGACACACAAAGTTATGGAAGTTCAACCTCAATTAGAAAGATAGTGTTGGCACCATATACAAGAGAGTATGGAGTAGCACCAGTTGGGGTACGGATGGAGGTACAATATGCCCAAAGGGTGGAATTTAAATGAAGGTGCCAATCATGACTAGTAGTATTGACAACTTTCTTTAGTATTTTGTTCAATGTTTTATTTGTATCTTTGACTTGGCCATTACCTTGAGGGTAATAAGGTGTAGACCAATGATGCTAGATATGAAATGTATCACATAGTTGTTTTAATTGTTGGTTCTTCAATGTATTTCCATTATCGATGATGATGGTGGAGGGGATACCATATCTATAGAGAATATGGTAGAGGATGAATTTGGATATTGGATTTTGATAATGAGGGAGAGTGGAATTTCTTCCACCCACTTGGTAAACTACTTGGTAGATGTGATAATGAATTTATGGCCATTGGATGATGGAGGGTAAATATTGTTGATTAAGTCCAAACTCCACTATGAAAAGGGCCATGGTGAGAAGATCAATTATAGATCTTATGCGAGAGCATGGATCAAATATGCATGTTGTTGAAATGATACACATTTTTTGATAAAATTGCAAGCATCATGCTCCATAGTTGGCCAATAATATCTAGTTTTGAGAATCTTCTTCATCAAATCCATTCCATTAGTATGTGCCTTGCAAACACCGCTATATACTTTGTTTAATGCTAACTTCAATTTTGAATCATTTAGACATTGAAGAAGAGTACCATCATACCCCATATGATAAATTGTGTCTCCTAGGATGGTATAGTGAGATTTGTGTTGGATAAAGGACTTGTGTTGGTTGTGGGTTAAATCAGATGGAAGGGTGTTATTACAAAGGTATGTGTAAATGTCATGGTACCAAGGAGATTGGGGACCAATGATCTCACACACCATATTTATTTTAGGAAGATCGTATGCTGGGATCAATAATTGCTCAACTAGAAATTCAAAATCAACACAATCATATGACATATCTGTGAGAGACCCAATGGTAGCCATAGCATCTACAACTTTATTATGGAGTATAGGAACTTGATCAAACTAAATATGACCAAATTATTTCTTTAAGTCATCCACCATGCATTTATATGGGAGAATCTTGTCATCTTTATTCTAAAATTCATCACTAAGCTTCATATTTTATAGTATTATTCATGCATGGGAATGCTAGTCTAAATGATTTAGGGATGAATTCACCTTGTGGGGTGAAAAAAATAATTCCTACACCAGCTCCATTTTGTGTATAAGACCCATAAAACTAAATCTTCCATGGTGCCTCCTCTAAAATAGTAAAGATGGATTCATTAGGAAATTTAGCTACTAAAGGATATGCATCTACAAGAGGAGTGTCAACCAACTGATTGACAATAACTTGTCCCTTTATTTCTTTCCAATCCACATATGCTATGTCAAACTTACTCAATAACATGACCCACTTAGCCATTAGACCAGTTAATGATGTTCTGGATAGCAAATATTTAAGTGGGTCTACCTTATATATGAGCTTGATTAGATGGACAAGCATATAATGGTGAAGCTTTTGGGAGTTGAATACAACCATAAGGAAAGCATTCTTCATGGGTGTTAGGATTCAAGCATATTAGAGAAATAAAAATTAACAATTGTATGCAGATTAAATAGCTCAAATATAAAAATGAAGAATAACACAAAAGAGATCAACACAAAATTTTAACATGGTTCACCTAATATGGGCTACATCCATAGAAACTAAACCATCCAATGATTTTATTATCCAGTGCAAAAAAAATTACAATCTCGTGAATACCATACCACAACACACATCCCAACCTCTTATAACAAGCCTTTTGGAAGATTCTAGAATTATGGTTTTACAAATTCACTTATTATTTGTCGGTTAACAAAAAATTAAATATCGACCCCTTAACGCAATAATGAGGAAAAAAATTCAGGAGCTATGCCTCTGAACCCCAACAAGGATATGTTAAGAGTGTACAATATTTTCATGATCATTCACCATATACCAACAATCTCCCACTTGGAGACTGATCAAGCTCCACACCAAACGATCTCCCATTGGAGACTAATCCTAGATGACATCGCTACACTTACAGCTCCCAATGGATTACATGTCTTCTTAGTTTCTTATGTCCACCATTATCAATCATGAAGGCCAACAAAAACTGATGAGGAAATTAGTTTCTCCCATGTAACTACCTTTGTGAACATATCTACAGGATTCTCACTTGTGTGAATTCTTTCTAGCTTCAACTGTCCATCCTCCAAAATTGACCGGATGAAGTTGTATCTGAGCTATATGTGCTTATTTTTTGAATGCAAAGCTAAATTCTTAGAAAGATGAATAACACTCTAGATGTCAGTGTACAAATGGTTACTTCTTCTTATTGTCCCAATTCCTCTAAAAATGTTGTAACCAAATAATCTCCTTGCTAGCTTTAATAGCAACAACATACTCAACTTCAGTGGTTGAAAGCCCAACAACCTTTTGTATCCTTGAAATCCAACTGAATGTAGTACCTCCTATAGTAAATACTTACCCTATTGTACTCCACTTGCTATCAATATCACCCATCATATCAGAGTCAACATATCCTTTTATAGTAGAATTTGTTCCTCCAAACCATAGTTTTCTTTGAATTAGTACCTCCTCTATATCGAAGAATCCATTTTATTGCATTCTAGTGTTCCATTCCCAAATTTCTCATATACTTGCTCACAACTCCCATTGCATGCGCAATATCTAGCCTTGTGCATACCATTGCATACATCAAGCTACCAACTGCTAATGCATATGGTATCTTAGACATTTTTTCTTCCTCCTCTTGTGTCTTTGGACACATCTCATTAATCAACTTAAAATGACTAGGCAAAGGTGTACTAAATACTTTTGCATTCTGCATGTTAAACCTTTTCAACACTTTCTCTACATACTCACTTTGAGACAAAAATAATTTTTTGTTTGTCCTATCCCATGTGATCCTCATACCAAGGATTTGTTTTGCTGCACACAAATCCTTAATAGCAAATAAATTTTCTAATTTTTTCTTAAGTTCATTAATATGGTGCATGTTAGACCCGACAAAAAACATGTCATCAACATAAAGAAACATGATAATATATCTACCATTATCCAATTGTTGAACAAGACAATTGAGAGGGGGGGTGAATCAATTGTAGAAAATTTAAACTTTAAAACATTCACCAAAACTTAGATTAATCACAATTCTCAACTTTGCTAAAATGATTAAACATTAAGTGCAAGTGCATAAACTGAAAACCATCACACAAACATAGTAACACCAGATTTACATGGAAAACCCAATGAGGGAAAAACCATAGTGAGGATTAACTCACACTATAGATAATATCAAAACTAATTACAAAGGCTCACTGCCTAATAAAAAGGCTCACTACCAAAACAAGGACTAACTGTCCAATAGGGTTAACCACCTAGAGGGCTCACTGCCATAGAGATACAACGAAGATAGAAGAGATATGTTACAGAGAGAAGACAATTTCAATGCAACAAATAATTCCACCATAATTTTCTCAACCACTTGCAAACATGCATGAATGATAGAGTCCACCTTCAACTCACTACATCTAAAAACTTGGTATTTAAGCTCACACTAATCCTCCACACTCATATCACATACACCCATCGATTCACATTTGCTTCACATCTATTTTCTCTATTTATTTGCACTTATCTCTTTGTTCTGCTTTCACCACTCGCTCATCCTATATTTATACCATCTTCAACTTTGAAACATATCCAAAGTTGGCCATCCATCATTAAATTCAAATTAGATTGGTGCCAAAGCATCCTAGGGTGGAATTTGAATGAGGTTGGCCCAAAAAAATGCTTGATGAGGACCCAATTAGGTCTCAACATGATTCATTAACATTGAAGGTAGTGTTCAACATGAGGTTTTCCAAACCAATGTAAAATACATAGAACAATTAAGCACACACAACCCTTAGCACAATCAAATCCTTCCATACACAAAAATTATCTTTGACATGATCATAAAAACTTAAGTATAGAATCGCAAGTCATAAGACTTAACCAAAAAGAAATCCAGACCAACGATATTTCTCCTCTCCTAGACCTCAGCCAAATAGACAAAAGACCATAGTTTACAACTGGTGAACATAACTCGCACTATATAATGAATTAGAAGTCAAAAATATGGATATAGTACCTTCCAACAACCATGATTAACATATCTAAACCACACAAACATAGAAACAAAGCCTAGAGAAAAACCCAAAGCAACCACTAAAAACCTACAACCTTCCTCCATTACAATTTTCTCAATATCCTCGACATATACAACCAATAACTTGCATTCATGACATTAATGAAAACAACAACCAGTTGATAACCAATTGACCAATTGACATCAATGAAAATAGCTTCATTCTTGCAACACCAATTTCTTAAAGTAAACACAATAATCAAAATGACATATTTTGTAACTTTGTTCAGCCATACAACTATCAAATTTCAAATACCATTGTCAAGGTGCTTGTTTCAGGCCATGCAAACTCTTCTTTAACTTGCACACAAATTTCTCCTTACCCTTGACCTCATATCCATGTGGTTGCTGCATGTATATTTCCTCTTCCAAATCCCCATGGAGAAATGTTATTTTCACATCTAGTTGTTCAAGATGCAAGTCTTCTGCAGCCACAAGACTTAGAATAGTTCTAATAGAAGTCATATTTACAATCGGAGAAAATATTTCATCAAAATCTATACCTTTTTTCTCTACAAAATATTTTACCATGAGTTTGGCCTTAGATATTTTCTTGCCTCCATCTTCTTCCTTTGTCCTATAAACCCATTTATTTGGAAATGCTCTTTTACTTGTAGGCAATTGGACTAAGTCCCAAGTTTGACTCTACAACAAGCACTAGTACATAAACAACAATAAACTATTGAAAAAACTACTAAAAACTACTTATAAATGATTGAACTTGGTCATGTGACCATTAGTAGTTTATTGCCAGTCATTTATAATGCGACCAGATTGATGACTAAACCATTTTTAGTCATTTATTGGTTGTTTTGATTGATCGATTTGGTAGTATATTTAGTCATTGATTTATTCATTGATTGTTGTAATCTAGTCACTTATTTAGTCATTTTTTATTCATTGATATATTTAGTCATTGATTTAGTCATTGATTGCTGTAATCTAGGCACTTATTTAGTCATTTTTTATTCATTGATATATTTAATTGGTCACTTATTTAGTTGTTGATTTAGTCATTGATTGTTGTAATTTGGTCACTTATTTAGTCATTTTTTTATTTACTGATATATTTAGTTAGTGATTTTTGTTAACTTGTCACTTATTTAGTCATTTTTATTCACTAATTTCTGTGCATTAGTAGTGTATTTAGTCATTAATTTTAATCGTCATTTTCATAAATTTGGTAGTATATTTAGTCATTTTTATTCATTGATTTCATTGGTCATATATCTAGTCATATTTATTCATTGTTCACTGATTTCTATCAATTGGTAGTATATTTAGTCAATTTAATTATTAATTAACATCAATTAGTAGTATATTTAGTTATTTTAATTGACTATGACTAATATTTGAGGATTTAAACATAAAACAAAAAATACACATCAATCATCAATTGTACACAATAAGACAACCATTGAGAAGGAAAAATCAGTGAACTTTATTAATAAAAGAAAGGTGTTCTAGTTATAGCTTAGAAATAGAATATTACAATTTTTATTTTCAGTCACAAGAATGAAAATCTGAGTTACAATATTGCACAAAAATGACTGCAAGAAAGAAACTTCTCCAAAAAAAATTTGCAATGATGGAAATGCACACTTAGATCCCTTCAATGTGAGCACATGCCACTTTCATCTCTTAAAACTTCTACAACATGGGAAATATTCCTGGAGCAAGTTGTAACATGTAGAATCCAAGAAGTATAGTGTTAATCATGTCCCATATATGAAGCTCTCTCCTTCAATGCAGTCAACAATAAACCAACTAGAATCTTTCCTCCTTTATATGCGACATGAAATTTGATATGAGCAGCAGGATGTTTCCTTTTTCGCCATGAATGAAGTTGTTCCTCAATACAACCAACAAAATTACTCTTAGTTTCAATTTAGAAAGAATAAAAGTGCATTGTATATTGTAAGTTTTCAAAAGTAATTCCAATCACAGCGAAAAGATAAATCAATTTAAAAAATGTAACCTTGTCAACAAATTCCTTAAACAAAGTGTTGAACATAGGCCTGAAATATGCATATTGAATCCTTGATTTTAGAACCTTGTTCAAAAGTTAAGAAAGGTGATATACTCATATTATAGAATGAAGTTAACATTATATAATGAAGGATATCAACACTAACTAGACTGGAACAACATTATCAACAAAAATTTCCTGGAAACCATGCCCAATAATGCCATCAGAATTAGATAACAAAAATGTTAACCTTGGTTAATGTGTTGTCTTAGTAAAGACCTGCACCATGAAATAATCCATTTATATTTAAATTCCAAATTAGGTTGATGAGAAAAGATCTTTGATATCCAACCGGGAAGCCTTAACATCCAAAAATTACTAACTTGATGTTTCACAAAAAAAGTTTCCCAATTGTGACATCATCTTTACTTAAGAAACCAGATATTGATCCACTACCATATTGGATCTCATAGGATTTCCCTTCATAAACAACAAATGATATATACTAATTGTTTACCAACTTCCTTAATATCCCCATGTAAGTAGACTAAACTAAGTAAGGTTGAGGGTTTGAAGTAGAGACATACCATCTTCTTGGTATGTGCTTGATTGTTATCAAGACTTGTATCTTGAATGAAAATAGTAAGCTAGTTGCACTGTAAAATCATTGTTAATAATTGTTAGAAAAATAGCCACAAAATCCTCTTTAATTAAAATAATCCTTCTAGATATTTTAAGACAAGATATTTCAGTTAATTTCTAAGAGAGCTAATTTCACTATCCAAACAACCATCAATCTATTTACTGTATATAATTTCCTATAATTCAAAATTTGAATGTAATGAAACTAACCATAATTACCAAAGATTTGACACCAAAATGTAGTATAAAATGAATTGTTTTATAGAAAATGTGTTTTGATAAACCAGATATACCCTCAATATATTGATTTAAATAACAAGGAAAGATCAAATTGGAGACAACAAGATAACATTCATTAATTCACTTCAACAAACAATTGAAACTAGAATTTGGTCACCAATTATAACTTCATTATATTGATCTTCAAAAAGATTTTGTAATACATTTCAAAATTTTATCCTAACTGACATGTCAAAAAGTGTCTTTTTCAGTTACCCAAATTTAACATAAATAAAAAATTCTTAATTTTCGTTGTTTACATAGGATTAGATAAGAGAAATGAAAGATGAGAAATGAAGAGAAATGATTAGATGTTGAAGTCTAGAGCACTCGTAAGATACAAAAGTATGTTACTCATCGTAAGGTACCCATGATCATTCAGATCTAGCAAGGTCCTCTCTCCATGATACTATCTACAAGGCTTGGTACTTCACTACAAGGCCTATTCTTCTAGGGGAGCTAGATATGTCTGCTCCCATTGGTACATTATGTAATCATAAGGCCATTTGTACTCTTAGATTTTTTTTGTGTTAGACAAGTGATTCTTCCATCTATTGTCTAATAAAAATTTTCCATCCATGATGAATTTTGAGTATCCAACATCTAGTGCAATTATTCCATCCAAGGTTAAATTGAGGGGGTGATGATTTATCTCACCATCCTTCTATAAATTAGTGAGGTAGTTGGGAACAATTTTGCTAAACTCATCTATCCAATCCTTGGAGCCTTTCAGTTAATCATCATCCCTTAGTATCTTTGGCACTAACCGTTGCTTTAGTGTGTGAAATGAATCCATTCTTGCCTTGATCTTTTTCTCTTTTGTAGATATCTATTGAAATTCATCTGTGATCATTTAGACCATTTGCTCAGTAGGCTTTAAATTTGTAGGGGCCTCAACACTGCTTTGTAAAAAAATTCGCAAATTCATTAAGGTGTGATGTATAGGTTTCCATTTCTTGAATAAGGGGTCCAATATAGGTACATGGGCCTTTATATGATCAACTACTTGTGACAAGGTGACACAAAATTCATACACATTTTCCAATTTTTCCACAATTAGTTTAACCCTATGATCCAAGATCTATTCCAATACCCTAAGGGTTTCTCTCTTTTCTCTTTCCTTTGTTTCTTCATTATTCTTTTTCAACTTCTCAATTTCTTGTTTTAGCACATTTGCTTGTTCAATAGTGATTGCACCTATATCAGTCTGGATGGAAGGGGGTTGGTATACTATTAATTCTATGCTTTGGGAAGGACCTGCTCCCTTCAACTGCTCTTTTAATTTCACATTTTCTATGAATAGTCTATTCACTTCATCATTCATATTAGTTTGTACTTTCTCATATTCTGCCAATCTAAGCTCCATAGATTTAACCACATCCCTAGTAAACATTGTTGAGTGCATTGTCATAGTAACTACCTCCAATGCTGAAGTGTCTTGAAGTGTCTTTACCATGGAATTCCCTCTCATTTCTTTTACAACATCAATCAATCTTGGTTTTTCTATTCTTTTTTTCTTTGTCCAAAAGGCTAGGGTTTCAAGTCTTGTATTGTAACCTATGCCACTCATTCCCTCATTTGAATTGAATTCATAAAACAACATGGGATCTTCTTGGCTTCTTGCTTGATCTAGTAAGAATATCTTTTTTAACTCCATCCCAAGAATAATAGTATATTGCTTTCAAAGACCAATTTTCTTGCTTCTTGGGGGCTAAAAGTAATTTCATTAATCCTAAGTTCTTCAAAAGTCTGGGAAACAATATGGTCATGCTGTGACTCCTTAGTGGCCATCTTATTAATTTGGAGTCTCTCCTCAAATTCTTTCATTTTCATATTAAACCAAAAATACTTAAACTCAGGAGTTTGAATAAATTCATCATGTTCAATAAATCTAAGGGCAACAATCACCCTTTCATCATCATGTACTTCTTGATCATTATGCCCATGTACATCCAATATTTATTCTAGTTTGTGAGCATCAGTTGCAAGCTTAGGTGTGGATAATCAACTTTATCATCTTTAAAATTAAAAAGTACATCGGCTACCTCTTTAGTATCCCCTACTCCTTCACTTATTTCATATGCCACTAAGGGGGAAAATCCATGTGTCTTTTTCCTTTTAGAACTTAGTTTATTAGGGGATGCTTCTAATTGTATTGTGGCACTGTCTAGTAGGGGGGTCTATGATTACAATACCACTTGGTTTGATGGGAAGCTTGGAGGGTTTTGAAGACTGACCCTCAGGTTTCTTTTCTAGTTCAACATATAATCTTTCAAAGTTGTCAATTATTACATTCATCCTTTTGATAGGATACCCTTCTTCAACATAGAATCCTTGGAATCCAGTGTCCCTTTTCTTCTTCTCCTCCTCAAACCTCTTTATGATTTCCCACTTCCTCTTCCTCTAAAAAACTTCATCAGATGTAAAGAAATTTCTTATTACATCTTCTTTGTAATCCATTACATGGGTAATCACAGCTTTAGTGAGAAGTGACTGCTTTATAAAATTAATATGCCCTTCATGATGAAAGACTCTTTCTCCTAATGAATTCAATGAATACCTCATATTCAAATAGTTATACAGTTCTTCAAGAGTGGCAGACCCTACATATAGTTGCTCACATTTAGTTAGGTCAGGGAGGAATGTCCCCTTTTTCTATCTTTTCATAACATCCTACTCCATCCATAACATTTGTTGCATAAATTCTAAACATGTAATTCAAATAGAAACAAATTTAGGTAAAACATGTGGGGCTTGAGGACACACGTAGACCCTTATTATTGTTTGGTCTGCTAAGGAGAACTAGCCACTAAAATTATGAGTGTGTTCTTGATCTAGCTTCAATGCTAAAGGTCTTGATACTAGCATGATTTTATTAGGAAATCTTGGTGAAATATGACCAAGATTGGCCATTACCTTTATTATGAAATCATCATGAAATATTACATAATAACTATTTTTACATCTATTATCCTAGATGTAACACCAGTTTTGTACAAGCAACCTATTTCCTTCATCACTAGTCATTCCAAAACACATTCTTTTAGCTCATTTATTTCTATTTTGGTACAATATTAAATGAAACAACAATGATTATTTCTTGAAAGTGATGGGAGCTAAGTTCTCTCTTACTTGCAAAGATCCCTCATGTAGCCCTTTCTCAATTTTAGCAACAAAGTCATACTCAATGTTGACTTTAGGCTTTTGTATCTTCATTTCCATCATCATGAGATAGGTTGGCATCCTCTCTTCAACATCTATTCCAAGCACTTGGCACAAAGAAAAATAAGTTCTTTTGAAATATACTTGGAAGTCTTCTATGGAAAATGGCTCAATTTGGGAGGGGGAGATAGGTATCCTCCTATTTTTTACACCCCTTTCATGTGTAAGGGAATTTCATCACTCCTATAGGATTTTCTCAATCTCCTATAATCCTCCTCACTTCTATCCAAGTCAATCTTAGTGATAGCTTGCTTGTTTAACATAAAACACTCTATAATTGCTTCTTTAGTCAACACCAGTAATGGTGAACCATTTGGCATTCTTATATTCTTGGTAGCCGAGTGATAATATTGTGACAATATTTTAATAAACTCAATATCTATGAAGACATTTGGGACTATCAATTTGGCTAAATCTAAGGTCCAAGGATTCAAAATTGGAATCTTGTCATCCCTTTTTTCATAGAAGTACCAAAATAGATCCCACCCTGAGATAGGGATAATTTGGTCTCTACATCCATGGGATTTATCTCTAAACACTTTTTGAATCCTTTGTTTATAGAATTGGGTAACACATCTAAAATTGATTGTTGTAGGGACCTCTTCTCTCTTTTATAAACTATGGAATATTCCTTTTTACTGACAAGTTGACTTCTTTTGGGTGGCATGATGAAGAATTTACTCCTACTTGGTTTCTTTAAGTGTATACTTGTAGAAGAAAATTTCATTCTTAAACACTTGCTACAGAGGGTTTCTATGAACTTTCTCAACAAAATAATAGTTGTAGAGTCTTCCTGCTTGAACTCCCTTGCCTCTGGTACACTAAGTTGTGTGAATGATTTCCAAAGTGTCATCGAGTCCCAAGTAATATTTGCTATGGAGATCAGTCACCTCACTATTAATGTCAATTCATGCAAAATATTTTAGAATCTTCCCATATTTGTAGTTTGAATATATGCCTTTGATCTTGGGAAATCAAATGGTGTAATCATTAAATTCTTTGACATCTTGTATTATAGTACCGCTCTATCATTTCAAGACTGTTGTAGGTAGCGTTAACAATGCTGCCACCCCACGCACACCCCTTTGTACTGTTCATTTCCATACCGCTCTATCATATCAAGACCATTGTGGGGTAGTGATATGGTAGGGTTAGCAGTACCACCACCCCGCACACACCCCTTTGGACTCCTGTGGCACAACAGGTTAATTCTAGTGGTTGAGTGATTGTTCACTGCCATACCACAGTGTCACTATTTACCCCTTGCAAGGCTATGGTTAAATTCACCTATATGTCCCCCCATCCTGTGAATACCTCTATTGATTGCTACAGTAGTGAGGTATTGGATTTTATTATAAATGCAGTATTTTAGATATCATTTTATTAAAAAGATTGAACATTTTCTAATTTTGCAGTCTCTTAGTTTTAGTTTTCAGTGTTAGTCAGACCTAAGAGATAATTTATTTTTTTGTAATGAGGAGGCTTAGTTCACCTAATGTTAAGATATCTATACGTATTATTAATAAGAGATGTTCATTATATGTTTGCTTCTAGAAAAAATATAGGACATACAAGAAATTATATTCTAACTAAACAAAATTAATTTAAAATTTTCAACCAAATTAAGAAAACTAAGAAGAATGATTGAACCTAACTTTAAATGCACTTCAAATCAGTAGTGAACATCTCAAGTTTCATATACAATGTACCAACAAAGCAATGATGATTACATTCAAAAATATATCAATAAAACAACATTGAATAAGCATACCTATACTTAGATCCTTATTACATTCAATAATAAATTACACCATATATATAACCAAAGTTTAGGTGACAAGCTAACCTCTTAAGGTGACAAAACATCATCATAATCATCTGCATTGCTAGCAAGATTAGAATTCTAATCATTCGTGTTTGTATCTACTTGATTTTCTTCCTCATCCTCATCTATGACATGCAATGCATTCTCTCTCCCAATCTCATTGGTATTCAAAATGTATTCTTCAAACACTCCATCGTCTTCATCCACTTTTTTGATTGTTTCTTTTAAATTAACATATTGCCCATTAGGCATTATATCAACAACTTCTATGAATTTTCGTTTTGAACAAGACTCTATTTGAATGACATACGACCATCCTAGGCTTCTTACATCATCAATTAGAAATGATTGGTTAATTTTAAGAGGGGAAACATACGGCTCATCTGTCTTTGATAAAAATTGTCTTGTATTTGTGCGTATAAATCCATACTCATAAAATTGTACTACAGATGGTCAGATCCTCTTACATTTTAATAATATAGGAATATTTTCACCATAGTCCACTAGAATAATTTCTTGGATGAATCCAACATAAAATTTCTTCTCAGTTTTGTGAAAAAATTTAGCACTAACAACATAATCACAATTTGTCTTTCCTTTGTCTTTTTCTTCCACTCTTAAATGACTACCATAGGCCCACATTCTATTGAAACATGTAGCCCATAAATGTGGAGATTGTAAAAGCTCACTTTCCTCTATTGTTATATCTTGACCTTCTTCTTTTGCATCACTGACTACATTAGCAATCCATTATTCAAATTTTGGAAAAGAATCACCTCCAATCAAATCAACACGACATCTATGCTTTTGAGGTCAATGTTGTATCCAAGCTTGATTTTATTCTTCATATTTTCTACATAGAATATTAATGTACAAATAGCAAGATTAATAACGTAAATGTGTAAATGTAATTGAGTAAATAAATTATTGTGTAATTTTTTTTTATCTATGCCACTTATCAAACAAAGATGTGTTTTGAAGAATATAGGCATGTATCACACTTCTTTCTTGATGTGATAGCTTGAAGTGACATCCATTGTATTCTAATACTTCACATACAACTATCTCTTCTTCATCATCATCCCATACACGTTGATTGGAATTTTTAAAATCCTCCATATATTCTATGCAAAATCCCATGGCCTCTTGCATTGAATATCCCTTAGACATGCCACCTTTCGGTTTTTCCCTAGTATGAACATATTTTTTTCAAAACCTTCATATATCGTTCTATAGGATACATCCATCTTGTTCTTATTGGGAAAAAATGCTTTAGTTCATATTGTATATGTATCAAAATATGCATAGAAATATTAAAGATTTTTGGTGGAAATTCCCATTCCAATAGACAAAGGACTTCAACAACCTCCTCCCTTAAACTATCAAAGTTTGAAGGATCTATTACATGTAAACACATTCTCTTTAATATTAGGCCCAACCTTATAACTACCAATCTTGGTCCCTTTTCCAAACTTAATATATTTACCATAATAGGTAAAATATTCTCCATTATGACATGATAGTCATGGGTCTTGAGGCCTCTTAAGCCATTAATGTTAGTTTGGCTTCTAATACTACTACTTACATATCTAGTGGGAAAGTGAGTCTGAGACATCAACTGTAAGAATTGTGAACATTATTCCTTTGTATAGACGTAAGGAGCACTAGGTTTTCTATAGTTTTCATCATCATATTTTTCAACCCAAAGATTTCAAATAATCTTTAGTTTTCAAAATTATTCACGTGATGAAATAGTATCAAAAGAACCAAAAAGAGTTTCTATAATAAATTCAACAATATGCCTAATGGCTATATCCTTAAAGCATGGCAACTTATAGAATATGCACAACCTTTTTAGACTGCTTTCATTACATGGATCATATCTACTACTAGCAATCCCATAATTTTTAATAAATGACATTCCTTTTTGTCCATTCTCAATAATGTAATCACTTGTTATTAGAAATGGTGCTTCATGATTCTCTTCTTGACCATTGAACCATGTTTTTGGTTGACTATATGGATGATCCATTTTAAGGTAAGCACAACATCCATAATAAATACACTTATGCAAAATTATTGAGTGCCTCACAAAATCCTTAAATTTACAACCAGGACATCCATGGTATCCATGAACATTGAGACCAAACAATGTGCCATATGTAGGAAGATCATGAATTGTAAACAATAAGGAAGATATTAAAGTGAATTTTATTGAATAACCATCCCTTAAATATTGAATTGATTTAATTCCTTTCTAAAATTCCATTAGCTCATCATATAATGGCTCTAGATAAGCATCAATTGTATTTGAAGACACACTTTTCTTTCCTGGTATAATCAATGATAGCATTAAGAAAAATGGTTTAGTTGCTAACCATGGAGGCAAGTTACAATTTATTAAAAACACTAGTCAAGTTGACCATTTAGTACTTTGATCTCAGAATGGGTCCATCCCATCTAGAGCCAAACCTAACCTTATATTACGAGGATCTTGAGAAAATGAGGCCATCTATTATCAAATTCCATCCATGTCTTAGAATTAGGAAAATGTCATTTTTTTCCATCGATGCTCTTATTTTGAGCATGCCATTACATAATTTCAACAATGTCTCTACACCTATACATTCAGAGTAATTGTGGGATTACCAGAAAGTGGTGAAGAACCTTTCTAGGAACCATAGCTAATTTCAAACCTTGTCTATACCTCGCTTCATGGCATTTTAGACATTCACTCTCACTTGCAAGATTCTTGCAAAATAATACACAACCATTCACACATGTGTGGATGTTTTCATACCCTAATCCTAGATTAGTGATTTCCTTTCTACATTGACTTTGTTTTGTTGGAAATATGGAGTCAGGTGGTAATAACAAATTTAATAATGCCAATAACTGATCTACACTCTCATTTTTCCAACAAAATGTTACTTGCAAGTTAAGAATTTGAAGGATTGTTGTCAAATGAATTAACTTGCAATTAGCATACATAGGCTTTAAAGCATCCTCTATCAACTTGGCCCAATCATTGTTTAGACCCTCATTCAACATTCTATCAACTTCAAACCATTCATCTAACATTGTTGCCTCTTCATCTATGCTTGGTGCCACTTCATCTATGTTTGTTGCCTCTTCATCTCTCACACTCTGTCATTCTATCATATCTTCATAATAATTGACATTCCAAGGGGTTTACCACTATGCCCATATCTTATCATATATTGATTAATTAGAGTTCTTTTTTTCACCTTTCCACCAAGACAGTCATTACATGGACATGGGTATCTATCCATGTCCCTCTCATAGGCTATTCTCTCATCAAATGCATGGTATTGATTCATAGTCAACCTTTGACGTTGATCATCTATAATGTTCTACACAACAACAAAAAATTGTAGAATAAGAGACAAACTATTTTTTTTAATAGAAAGGCATTTCCATAGCAATAGAGTTATAGAGAGAAAATAAAATAGAGTTTAACTAATGAATTGTAAAAATTATATTTTTGTAGTTTATATTCAAATTTTGGATTACATTACATTGCACATCTTTCAAACTCAAATCATTACTTCACATTGCATAACTAATAACTAGATGCTGGTAGATGAAAAAATGTAAAAAATTATAGAATAAGAGAAAAAAACTATTTTTTTTAATTGAAAGACATTTCCATAGCAATAGAGTTATAAAGAGAAAATAAAATAGAGAGTTTAACTAATGATTGTAAAAAAATAGATTTTTGTAGTTTATATTAAAATTGTTGATTACATTGCATTGCACATCTTTCAAAATCAAAACATTACTTCACATTGTATAACTAATAACTAGATGCTCATAGATGACAAAATTTCAATAAAAATATAGTTTTTACAAATTCAACCTAAGCAATTATGTAGTTACTTCACATTGCATAACTAATAACTAGGAGTAGCTACCAATTGCATTTTCTTGTCATGGAATTCCATGAGACCACATTTATTTGAGGCATTTTTTCAAAAAGTTTGCTGCCTTGTCTATGCTACCATATTTTTCATACATTTCTACCAAAGAATTTTATCAAAAAACTCACATCCTTGTTGCTATAGCTAAAATCCTAAAACAAGTGCTTTCGAACAAGCCATGGATGCTTGCAAAAAATCTATCAAAGCATAATAGTAAGAAATAACATAGACAAGGTAGTGAACTGGTTGAAAAAATGCCTTGAAGAAATGTGGTCTCATGGTGATGGAATGCCATGAAAATCCATAACAATTCACTTTTCATGGCATTCGTCATGGCATTCCATCACCCTGAGACCAAATTTATTTGAGGCATTTTTTCCAAAGTTCATTGCCTTGTCTATGCTACCACATTTTTCATACATTTCTACCAAAGCATTTTATCAAATATTTCATTGCCTTGCTACTATGGCTAAAAGCCTAAAACAAGTGATTTCAAACAAGATACAGATGCTTGAAAAAATCTATCAAAGCATAATAGTAAACAACAAGCTATGGATGCTTGGAGAAAATCTATCAAAGAATAATAGTAAGAAAAAAGCTATGGATGCTTGGAAAATATCTATCAAAGCATAATAGTAAGCAACAAGCTATGGTCTCATGGTTTTTTTCCTGCAAAAATCAACGTTATTTTATTTGCATTTTTTTGTAGGTTTTAAATGCATATTTTTGGAAATTTTGTTATTTGAAATGGGGAAAAATCTCTGTGGTCAGTTTTGTGCATTTTTTAATTGTAGGATTCTCATAGTTAATGAAAAATTTAGTGTTCATGAAGGAATGGAAAAGATGCGTAGAGCCTTTGAATTATATCCATACTATGTAATGGAATTGAATCATTTAGCAAACCATTTTTTCTTCACAGGGCAACATTTTCTTATGGAATAGTTGACTAAGACAACCTTGTTTCAATTGACCACAAACTCATGAAATCTCATTCATATTATAATCTTGCATGATCTTATCATAGTAAAGGTGATTGTGACACAATTGGCCACTACTACATGGCATCAGTCAAGGAAAGCTAGAGGCCATGAGATTTTGTGGACAAGTTCAATTGAAGGTAGGAAATCTTAAGAGTTCTCTCTCAAATTTTGAAAAGGTTTTGGAGGTCCACCCTAAGAACTGTGAGAGCTTAAAAGTTGTAGGCCATATATATGCTCATCAATGGCAGGCAGAGAAGGCTTTGAAAATTTTAAGGCAACTCGCATAGATCCACATGATGCCCATGCATTTATCAAGATGGGTAATTTATTAATATCGTTAGACCCTAGTGCAACCTTAGATTCTCTTAAGATGCCAAGTACCCATTCAATTGTTAAACAACATTGGGGTTCTTCATTTTGAGTGTGATTGGTGCAGGAGCACCTACATCACAATGTTCACTTTTGGCTATTTGAATGTTTATTAGGTTCTTGTTTAAGTATTTTGTGTTAATTTTGTTCAATAAGGTCTAAAAAGACCAACCATAATGTAATAATAGTGTTTGTTGAGTCATTTAGGGAATTTGTGGGCTAAGGTGGTCAAATGTGCAAAGAGCACTCTTGAATCAAAAGATTGTTAATGTTACCACAAAGGAAAATTTATGTAAAATGTAAATGGAAATGCTGAGGAAGAGTCTAAAGGTCATCTTTTGGGAAAGGTAAGGGAGTCTAAATGATCTTAGGTCTTTAGAACAACAAATTGGCATAATGGAGCCTACTAAGCAAACTATTGTTAATACAAGTGCTTTTAGGCTTAATAAAGGATGGGTAGTTCAAGGGTGGTTATAGGCATTGAAGGAAGTTTTCCCTGATTTGATAATGTATAAAGACATCATATAAGCCCGAATAAAGGTTTAATGAAATGCTTTTGAGGAATTGGTGCTCTGTTTTACAACATTCAATTGTGGGTTTTCAAGCATTTTCTTGAGTTCTTGATCTCTTTTTTCCCTTTGTACGGCCCAATACAGGTCCTCAATGATTTGAAATTTATAAATATTGTGGTGGAATGTTCTAACATATATTTCCTTTTGTTTTGAGGCTCATTTGATTAACTTTGTGAAAGGAAAACTCCATTGTTCCTTGTTCAGCCTATATAGACCAGCAGGGTCTGAGTTACATTTCAATTTAAATATGGAGCCTTTCCTCCTATTGTGATGCTCTATGATTTAGAGGGAAGTCTTGTACCATGTTTCTTTTCAGGTTCCATGATTTATTTAAGCATGGCAAGGTGTCTAAAGGGCTGGGTGGTGTTACCCTCAGTTGAAAAGTGAGTTTTTGACATGAAAATGGAGGTTCTATGTTAGGTTTTTGGGAACAAATGTTGCAATAAAGTTTGGGATGATGTGGAAGGTCTGTATAGACCCTATTATGAGTGTTTGAAGCATTCGCATGATTGGGAAAGCCTAGAAATGTTGATTTCTACTAAAACCCTTGTTTTTTGAAAGTTCTAGGAGGGTTTTTGAGTTTGAGGTTTAAATGAGTATATGGGGTCATAAATCCTAGAAAATATATTGTTTTGAATCATTTTTCAAGACTTTTTTTGGGTTTGAGAGTCTAGAGAGGAGATTAAAGAGGGGTCTCTTTGTAAAAATGGCCTAATTGGAGGCCTAAAACTGTGAAGTTCTTGATTTTGAAACCTTTGATCCAAAAGAGTGATACTTGAGTCTTTGATATGTTGAATGAATCTGAAATGGGTGATTGATTCCATGTTTTATTTCTCAGGTTTTTTGGAGGAATTTGGAGAAAAGATTGAAAAATTAGTTTCCCTGTACTACAAGGGAGACTAGTGACAAAAGGTGAGTTTTGAAGATCTAGAGGAATCTGACTTTAAGATTGAATTCAAATGTGTAAATTGTCATCAAAGGAATGTTGAGGGAATTTTTTAGAGCCTTGGTGGAGGTTTGTAGTTGTTGTGAAGATTGGAGGAATAAGACTCCTTGAGGGTGAGTTGATGTCTAACAAATTGAAGATGTTTCCAAGAAGAATTCATTGTTTTTGAATTGACACTAGTTTGTTGTGAGTTATTATTCACCTTGGATTTGCATCAGTGATGAACTAGAGTTGGCTCAACAAACTTTTCTGGAGGCATTAGGAAATGGCATTTGGGTTGAATTCATAAATAAAAGCCCCAGTTCCAATTCTGCAAAAACAAATTGTTCACTTTAAGGATATGGAATTCTTCCATCAACTAGAAGAAGGTGGCGTCTCACTTTAGTTACCATGGGATAAAGTCACACCACTATTTAATCTTGCTAGGTTGTTTGAACAACTACATGATACTCAGAAAGAAAATCTTTTATATAGGCTAATATTATTCAATTTTCTTGATTATGTGGATGCATATCTACATCTTGCATCCATGGCTCAGGCTTGGAATGAGATCCAACTAAGCCTAGAATTGATTGGGGGTGCACTTAAGGTGGATAAAAAATCATCAAATTCTTTATGTATTCTTGGCAACATGGAACTAAAAATAGATGACTAGCTTAAAGCAAAATAAACAATTAAAGTAGCATGCCAACTTGTCTTGGTTGATGAAGCAAAATGAAAAGTTGATGAAGAACGAAGGATTTAGATGGAAAGGAGAAAGCAAGAGGAAGAAATTCAACGGGTGATGCAACAAAAGGAGCAATTTGAACATGTGAAGGAATTGGATATGTGTAGGATTATGATGGGCCAAAAAGTGGTGATATGATGGGTATGTGTAGGGTATGTGGCTGGCGACTTTATTTTTACCCGAAATTGATGAAACAAAAAGGGTTTTTAAAGGAGATTCTTAGATTTCCACCCATATAAATTATGCTTTACTTTGAATTTAATAAATAATTATTATTCATTTTCTATTTGAATTACAACTAAAGTCTTAATTGATAGGTTGATTGAAAAATATCTATAGCTTTCAAATGATATCACATTTTTTGAATCCGAAATATGCATCACATTCTATGCTTCACAAACTAGGGGATTAAAAAAAAATGAATTTCATGAAGTTCTGACCAAGTTAAGGTGGCTAGACATACGAGTTTTTTATATTTTTTAAAAATTTTAATAAAAAATTCATAATTAGTTGTTTACTTGGAAAAAAATTACAAAAAAATATGCATCACATCGGAACATGAGTCCTCTACTTATATCTAAGATATTATAAAAAAATATTATCATCATGTGGTTAGGGTGGTCAGATAGACACCTACTTCTTATTTTTTCCCTACAATTTAAGTACTACTGCATTGAAATTTCAAATTTTCACCAATTATATTTTTAAAAAAAACCTAGTAGTTTAGAAATTAAGTTCAATTTGCTATAGATTATATTCTTACATATTTTTGAAATAATATAAATAACTTATTCAAAATTTTATGTCAAGTTGCCTAACTCTAATTTTTTTGAATTTTTTTCCACGTAAGGGCCTATTATTTCCATGATGATCTTGCACATACCCAAATATGGAAGAGTAAGTATAAGGATGGGGATGATGGCAATGATGAGGCTGGTCAGTTTGAGAAAAAAAAAAAGAAGGAAAAGAAGAAAAAGAAGAAGGATAAGGGCCACAAGGCTTATGATTCTTATATGGAGGAGCCTGATGTTGCCATGGAAGATGAGGAAAATTATATGAGTGATAAGGCATAAGATGATGTAGAAAATTCCCAAGATATTATTGTAGTTGTAGGTCTAGAGGACTCTGATGATGGCGAGAAAAATTCTCTAGTTTCAACAAAATCATGAAGGAGACATGCATACTCTAATTCTAAAAATGATGAACCATTGTAGAAACAGAGTCCGAGAGAAGATTATCCATATTATGATGATTTCTAGGCTTCCTGAGGTTTAACCAAACCTAGCTCCTATTTTCCAAGAGAAAAATCCCCAAGGCCCATGTGAAATGAATGATGAGCATTTGATTTTCAACTTGGTTTCATTTCAAAAAGGGGAAATTACATTGTATAATTTTTATAACAAAAAAATAATTTAATCCACCTATTTGGGACTGTAAAATAAAAAAAGATGAATTAATATATTTTCAATTATAGGTTCTTTTAATCTAGAATTTGATAGAAAGATAAAACATAATACATTGAAGGACACAAAATGTTCTAAAATAAAAACTAAAATAGGTTGCCCATAAAAAACAAGAAAGAGGAAAAATGAAAATATAACATACAAATGATTCATTTGACGTTTTTTATAAGATCTCATTTAACTATGTCAAATGGATTTGGGATATTTGATTGACTAAAATTTTGAGGTAGCTTATCCATCGTCATTGTATGCATCATCTTCTCTTGGTGCATTGTAGAAATAGATTGCAAGAGAAGATGATGCATACAATGATGATGGATAAGCTACCTCAAAATTTTAGTCAATCAAATATGCTTTGTCCCTTCCAAATCCATTTGACATAGTTAAATGAGATCTTATCAAAAACCTCAAATGAATCATCTGTATGTTATCTTTTCATTTTTCCTCTTTCTTGTTTTTTATGGGAAACCTATTTTAGTCTTTATTTTAGAACATTTTTTGTGTCCTTCAATGTATTATGCTTTATCTTTCTATCAAATTCTAGATTAAAAAAACCTATAATTGAAAATAGATTAATTCATCTATTTTTATTTTACAGTCCCAAATAGGTGGATTAAATTATTCTACTGTTAAACAAATTTTGTATAAAGTAATGTCCCCTTTTCAAAATGAAACTAGGTTTTCCCTTTTTGAAATGAAACCAAGTTGAAACTAAAATGCTCATTGTTCATTTCCCATGGGCCTTGGGGATTTTTCTCTTGGAAAATAGGAGTATAATAATAATTCAAGAGGATCTTAATGTCATAAAAGGGGCCACTTTTAAAAAGTGTTGGCATAGAGACTAGGAAATGTCTATACTGCAAATGGGGTAGCCATTGTGCTAGTTGAAAGGGGTAAATTTGATATTGCAAAGGAAATTTTTACATAGGTACAAGAAGCTGCTATAGGAAACATCTTTTTTTAGATGCCTAATGTGTGGGTAAATCTAACACATGTTTACTTTGCACAAGGACAATTTGTGCTTGCAGTGAAAATGCTTATGCTACAAATGGGGAAGCCATTCTAAAGTGTTGGCACAAAGACCAAGAAATGTTTATGCTGCAAATGGGGTAGCCATTGTGCTAGCTGAAAGGGGTCAATTTGATATTGCAAAGGAAATTTTTACATAGGTATAAGAAGTTGCTATAGGAAACAACTTTGTTCAAATGCTTGATGTGTGGGTAAATCTATCACATGTTTACTTTGCACAAGGATAGTTTGTGCTTGCAGTGAAAATGTATCAAAATTGTTTGAGGAAATTCTATTTTGGCACTGAAACCCAAATTTTATTATATTTATCTTGAACACATTATGAAGTAGAATAGTGGCAAGATTGTAAAAGAACATTATTAAGAGCAGTAGATTGTAACTACTATAAGTTGCTAATTAGAAAGTTATAGATTTTGTGTTTAATGTAATGAGGGTTTTGAATTACCTCTGAATTTGTTGTAGAGAGCATCCCCAAATCCAACATCATTGAAAAATTCAAATAATTTGTAGAAAACACCAAAGTCCTTGCCTACCTTTTTAGAATTCTCCAGGTCCTCTCCAAACAATCTTTATTGCTCATGCAAGTGTTGTAACTCAAAATGCCTAGTGCAGTTTGCACACCCAATTGTTGTAACTCAAAACGAGGTGCCTTAGTGCTAGTCTAACCAACTGTAACTAATGAATGAAGTGAGGTTTGCAATGAACATGAATAAATGCAAATAATGAATCATGCTAATACATCGTGCCAATAATTGGCCAGAATGTTTTTTATAATTTTGTCTAATTTTTATTTGGTGACTAACTATTTAGTCATTTTTATTTCTATGACTAAATAATTTTTTAGTCAATGACCAAATTAGTCATTTATTTGCTTAATTCTACTAGTAAAGGAATCCATTTACTCTTTCATACGTAGCTCCCACTGCTTTTTGATATTTACCTGCATTGCTTCTTCATAACCTTCAATTTCACCAAAATTAGTTAATAATATAAATATAATGATGGATAAAATATTGTTGGAGGTCTAGTTATCCTTGTAGAACATCTAACACTTGCAAGAGTCTATGGGACAACTTCTTGTTGTTGAGCATCAAGTACCATTAGCATTTTATTTTCTAGAATCTCATCCAACATCACATATTCCTTTTTGGCCTATTCATGCTTCTTTTCCTACAGTTGATCCTTATACATGACCTTCTCATTGAATATAACATCTCTGCTTGTAATGATTTTATAATTTTTATAATCCCATAAGTTATAACCAAATTCATCTACTTCATATCTAGTGAAGGTACATTTTTTAGACTTAGCCTTGAGCTTGGTTCTATTTTCAATATAAACATGGAAAAAAGCTTCACAACCAAAGGTTTTCAAAACTAAATAGTTTACCTTTTTACCTATCCATGCCTCCTTTGGAATGCCACCATCTAAAGGATTTGAAGGTCCCATGTTTATTAAATAAATAATGGTATGTATAGCATCTTCCCAAAACTCTAAGGGTAGTCTAGCATGCAATCTCATGCTCCTGGCATGCTCCATAATGGTCCTATTCATCCTCTCAAACACACCATTTTCTTGTGGGTTTCCAAGAACTTATTTTTTCCTACAGATTCCATTATATGAACAGTAAGTTTCAAATTATTTGTTGCAATACTCACCTCCATTATCAGATATGAGACACTTCAACTTTTTTCCTGTCTCATTCTCAACCATATCTTTCCACTTTTTAAAAGTTTCAAATACTTCTAATTTTTGTTTTAGGAAATACACTCATGTTTTTCTAGTTGTATCATCAATAAAAGTAACATAATAGCAAGAGCCACTAAGAGAAGATACCAAAACTGGTCCCCATATGCCTAAATGCACAAGCTCTAATTTCTCACTCTTCTTCTCCTTCCCAACTTTGAGAAATTAGACTCTTATATTTTCCATAAACATAATTTCCAAATAAATCCAATTCAATCTACTTCAAATCTAGCAGCAAATTTTTGGAGTGAAGGATCTTCATCCCTTTCTCACTCATGTGCCCAAGTCTATGGTGCCACAATTTTGTTTTTGTCCCTGTAGCAAGTGCTATAGCTGTCTCAATAGCAACTTTTTCTATAGCAACTAAGGTAGAATAAGTATTACTAGTACACAAATACAATGTGCCTACCTTTTCACCTTTAGCTACTACTAATGCACTTTTAGTGACCTTCCAGACTTTTTTTGAAAAGGTAACTATGTAGCCTTCGCTACCTAGTTGTCTTGTAGAAATTAAATTCCTTCTCAAATTTTGAACATTTCTTACCTCTTGTAGCAACCATTCATTTCCTTTCTATAACTTGATTTTTATCTTTCATTTTCCAACAATTTGGCAGAGTTCATCATCACCTTAATATACCTGTCCAAAATCACCTTGAACATAATATACAAAATATTTCCTATGGGGTGTGGCATGAAATGAAGCCCTTGAATCTACTACCCAGGAATCATAAGCATTATCTAAACACAAATTAAAGCATCCTGTAATTTATTACTTGCAACATTAGCTTCCTTATTGTCATCATGTTGTCCATCTCCTTGTTTTCCATTTTGAGACAAACAATCCTTCAAGTGTCCTAGCTTTCCATAGTGCCCACAATCCATTCTTCCTCTAGATTTAGATCTACCTTTCTTCGACTTCCCTTATGACTTCCCATGATTTGTTGGGATTTTTCCTCTCATTTGTTCTTCCCATGTTCTCTACAACCAAAGAATTACGCATTGTTGAAATCTCACCTATGTTTCTCTATCGCATTTCCTCACTAAGGATAACACTAACAACATCATCAAATTTCAATGTATTTGAACCAGAGACAAAGTTGCAACCATTACCAAGCTATTCCAAATTTCTGGAAAAGAACACAAAACCAAGAGATCTCTCACCTCTTCATCAAAATTCACTTTTATAGAAGTTAACTAACTACTAATTGTATTAAAATCATTTAAATGATTTGTCACAGATCCTCCTTCAATCATTTTTATATTAAACAAACGCTTCATGAGAAATACCTTATTTGAGGCTGAGGGTTTTTCATACAATTTAGCCAAACCTTCCATCAGATCATCTGTTATCTTTGCTTCTATTATATTGAATTTCATAGATGGTTCCAAGCACAACCAAATGGTTCCCAGTGCCTTTCTATCTAGAATCTCCCATTCTTCATCACTCATCGCAACATCTTTCTTTGATTTTCCTTGCAATGGCCACCATAGATCCTTTTGATACAAATAATCTTCCATCTGCATCTTCCATAATTGATAGTTTTGTCCATTGAAATTCTCAACCTTGAAATTTCCTTCTTCCATTGCTCCCACTCAAATCTAGAGGTTTCCTTCCAATCAACTAAAATACACACAAATATGATACCAGTTGTTAGGATTTAGGTAGATCAAAGAAATAAATATTAACAATTATATGTAGATTAAATAACCAAAATATAATAATGAAGAATGACATAAAAGAGATCAACATAGAATTTCAATGTGGTTCTCCCAATATGGATTACATCCATAGAAACTTAGCCATCCAATAATTTTATTATCTAGTGAAAAATAGATTACAATCTCATGAATACCATACCACAACACATATCCCAACTGCTTATAACAATCCTTTTGTAAGCTTCTAGAATTATGGTTTTACAAAGTCATTTTTCATCAATCGGTTAACAAAAAATTAACTATCAACCCCTTGATGTGTTAATGGGGAAAAAAGTTTAGGGGTTGCACCCCCAAACCCCTAATCGGGGCCCAACCCAACCCTGAACCCTGGAAAGGATACGTTAAGAGTGTATAGTATTTGCATGATCAGTCACCACATACCAACAATGGGTGTGTAGTTGAGCTTTTATCCAAGTGTGTAGTTGATATAGTAGATGGCCCTTTCCTTCCCATTCTTATTATGTTGAGCTAAAAGTTCCCCTAGTGCAATAGATGTGGTAGAGATGTAAAGAAACATTAGTTTTCCTATTATAATAGGCATCAAGATGGGAGGATTAGCAAGATATTCCTTGATTTTATCAAAACCTTATTGGCATTCTAAATCCCATTTGAAGACTATGTCCTTATGAAGAATATAAGTAAAGGGTTGACACTTATCAACAAGTTGAGCTATAAAGCACTGAATTGACTATATTTTTCCTCGTAGACTTCTTGAATATTTTAAATTCCTAGGTGAGGGAATTTCAATGATAGCCTTGGCTTTTGCTAGATCAACTTCTATACCTCACCTGGATACAATAAATCCCAACAGTTTTCCTGAAGTGACACCAAAGATGCATTTCCTAGGATTTAGCCATAATCAATAATGCTCTAATCTATCAAAAATATATTTCAGAACCTTGGGATGCTCTTCTTGTTGTGCCTATAGCACACATGCCCCATTTGGAATGGGGACCCCCTCTTTTCTTTTTGGCTTTGTCGGGTCATTTTTCTTTTGCCTCATTTTGCATGCCCCTATTTTTTGAGCCAAAGTAATCACATGCCTTAAAATTATCAAACACATCTTGACCAAAATCACCTACCTAAGCTTCATAAATTTTTTGGCCTTCACAGGGTTTCCATTGCAGACTTTCGTCCATTGGAAGTCACGTCACCCATCACCACCTACATGTCAACTCTTGTAGGTTTCCCCTATCAGGCCGCTACCTCTATTTTTCCATCCTCTATGGATGACCATTGACATCCCCCCATAGTGTAGAAACCATGTTATCCTTTTCCACCTGAACTTTGACTCAACATCCTTGCTAGTGTAGGTTTCCACAACTCCACCTACCTAAAGCTCACCATACCTACAATTAATATTGGGCATTAATGGAGGTTGGCCTATATGAATCCATTGGCCCACCAACCATTTTCACTCATGATTTCAAAATTAGGAGATCCAACTACATTCCCCTACATGCAAAGATTCAAGGACTTTGACATTAGTTATTTCCTCTAATGCATGCAAACAAGGTATGTGTTGAATTCTTCATCACTGGTTATTTTAGTATTGTTCATGAGCTATAAGTTAGGGTTTGAAAGAAATTCATAAGTTCAAGATTAAACATTGAAAATGAAACCCTGCTCATGGTGCTCTTCGCAAGATATTCAATCAAGAAGCCCCTCACTTGGAAATTCCATTCAAAATTAGATGGGTAGGCTACAAAATCGTTCCCTTCAACCCCGTAGTCAAAAAATAGAAGAAAATGTTCATCGTGGGCCCTCATGCGGAGCTCCACTACTTCAGCATTGCTCCCTATGGCATCATTCTTGCAACCCTTCACCTTGGTTTTCTGGTAGGTTAGTTAAATGATGAAGTCAAAGGAGTGGCAGCCTAAATGTGGAGACTTACAAGGATGGGTCCATGGAGGGCCTAATCTAGAAGGTTCAAAGCTCAGTTAAACTTTAGCCTTTATTTAACCTTTATCCAATAGCAAGACCATCATGCCTCCCCGTTGTGCGATGTCTGTACCTATTACCTCCACTTGCCCAATGTTAGAGTTTGAAGTGATAATATTTCTAAGTCAAACTTCCTTGCGGGTTCTCCAATGTGGACCATCATTTGTGGGAAGTTGTCACTCCCTCACTATTTCTTAGTGGAAAAATATTACTGCCCCCTGCATGGAAAACCCCGAGCTTACCAACACTGCTAGTGTAGAGAATGCACAAATGAAAAAAATCACAAGTTAGGGTTTCTCAGCGAGTCCCATCACATGGGCTATTTTCTATGGAACGATGCTGATTAGAAGCCATTGTGTAATAGCAAGACCTTAATGGCTCCCTACTACACGACTTCCACACACCCAATCTTTGCACATCATGAAATGATCAAACCATTGAACTAGATCAACCAAGTACAATTCCATGCACATGTCGAAGGAAAAGTTGGCTAAGTCAGAATGTTCTGCGGACTCCTCCAAGCAAAACTCTGCTTGTGGAAGGATGTATACATAAGGACACATTTTAACATCTAAAACAAAGTGGTAGTCCCACTCACAACACCCACATCTCTCACACCTACACAAGCTTGAAAAGGTTGATTTAACAAAGGAAAAGGACTATAGGTCCCTCCATCACCAATTTTACATGTTCCTAATAAGTTTCACATAGGATTTGTTGACTGAACATTTCTTATAGAAATTTTTCATTGAGTGGTTGCTTGCGAGATTCCCTCTTCCTTGTGTTGTTCCCTATGGCACTCACTATGGCAGCTTTCATAGGATGGACTCCTACACTTCCTAGCCTGCATGTCTACAAATTTCCTAAACGAGCTTCAAATGATGAGAAATGATGAATGCTATAGTATTTCTTAGGCTTATGAATCATCTAATGGTATACTTACATGATTCAACTAACATTTCCCTCTTGATCTGTCAATGCACTTACCACACCTTTCATGTATAGGATTTATGGAACCTACTAAGAGACCAATGAAAAAGCTAGTGGAGAAAGTTGATAAGGGAAAGAGCAAAAGGAATAGATGAAGTACCAATTCCACAGGGTTGAGTGTACCTCCAAGATCATGTCTAACTGGGACAAGATCACTGACATGGACCTCACACACATCAATATCGATGAGTTCAAGTAGAGGGTCATGGTCAAACCTACAATAGAAGAGGCTTTAAGAATCAAGTAAAGTGGCATTAGAAAGAAAACAAATTTTCCTCCCATATTGGTTTCTCTAGAACTAGTAATGGCTTGTTGAGAATGTTATCACTCTCACAACAGAAGAATAGTCACCAAGGATGGGAGAGTGCTTGTGGACCTATCTACCCAGTCCACTAGGATGGCATTTGGCATCCTAAACTTTGACCAAATGGAGGATATATCAAAGTACTTTTCCTTGAACATCTTGAAGGAGGACCCCATCGACTATAAAAGGATAATAAATCAAACATGGCTAAAAGATAAAAGGGGCAGTTCCAACAAGGTGCCTTAGATATTGTATATGAGTGATTTTTTAGAAGAATCCAATGATTTGGTCGCACTCTTGAATAGAGTAATGGGCATGCCCACTTCCACATTCTTTCAGGAGTGGATGTTTTACTTTGTAGAAGGAATCCTATGAGGCACTGCTAAATTCCATTGGGAAAAGATGATTAGTGAGAATTTACATAATTAGTTCATGGCAGTGAAGAAGACTTCACAATTTTACATGACCTCATATTTGGTCTACCTTTTGGCTATTAAGTTCCTATATAAAGGATTGGATTGTGTTGGATTACAGGGAACAAAGAAGGGACAACTTAAGGTACATGATTTCTACCCTCAACTGTAGTATAGAAATTTCAAGAAAGATTATAGGAGGGTCAATGATGCCTTCATCGAGCACATCATCAAAACCTTGACAAGAGACTATCATAGAAGAGTATCACATGACACCAAGGTAGTTATAAAGGGCTTTGGATATTTGTTCATCCAATTCCCTAAATTTACATACATTAGAGTGGAGGGATTCTTAGGAAGACCCTACTGGCTGCCCTAGTATCCAAATGATAGAATAGTATTGTTGGAGCTTACTTGATAGCTATAGTCTTCACACACTTTGTTGAGTAATAAGCATTGTGTTGGGGTTCCATATCTCCTCAAATTTTGATAGGGAATGTACTCTTTCCCTACTACCCCATGCACTAAGTACTTAGAGAATGAGATGGAAAAGTATAATTTTAAATCACACAGATAGGGGAGGCTTGGATCCCCTTGAAAAATTGAAGAAGTAGGTTGGAAGACAATACACCCACTAACATCACATTGGAGACTTTTGGGAAAATTGTGATGATGACCGAGAGGTCTAGAGGTGACAGTATATGAGGATGATCTCCCAATTCATGAAGGCCATCAATTTGTTCCCAGTGCCTGATAAAATTCTAGAGGATGATAATATTCTTGATAAGAAATACAATGCATTGGAAAATGTGTCATTATCGTTCATTGACTTGGCTGAGAAAGAGGTCACCAACCTAGATACCATCACTCATCCTATTGAACAAAGAAATAAAGAATGGATATATGAGAAAATAGCTTAGTTACACAAACAAGGCACAAAGTTAATGTATGGAGAGCTCGAAGACGATCGTGAATGTGAGATAGATAGTGGTGCTATTGCTAGTTCTTCAAGCGAGGCTCCCAAATCCCCACCAGTCACAATATCCAAGAAGAGAAAGGATATAATTGAGTGAAAGACCAAACATAAAGTGTACATAAGAAAATAAATAGAGGGGAAGCCATTAAAGAAGGCAAAGACAATGGGAACCTTTGTTCTTGAGATGCCCACTATCTAGGAGGAAGGACCTCTACATGAAGAGGAAGAAGAAGCTAAGCAACATCGCTCACCACCACCTACCACCTCTGCACTCCCATCGACCATTGTCGCTATTTCCACCACACCATTCCATTCCACTCCTAAACCATTGCCCATCTCATCCCCACCTACTGTGGACATCTCATTCCACCTCACCTCCACTTCACTGACTGACCTTTTGGTGGTGTTGGATTCTTCTTCATCCACTACTTCCCCACTGTCATCTTCCTCACTCCCACCTCCATTTCCTACCCTTTCCACTTTGTCACCTTCTTTTCCAAAAACCTCCATGGAACATTTCACCTTACCACATGCCTTCTCTACTTACATGTAAACTGTGCCAATGAAGCTCTTTGGGGTAATCCTCAACCCCAAAGTCCAACCATTAATGGACCAACTCACTGCTACTTTTCCTCTTCCTCCACCTCCCACTAAGCCACCAAAGATGGAGGAAACTATGCAATTTTTTGAAGAATGGAGAGGCTTAGTGGGGAGAAGCTCAAAGAAGTAGATGTGGAAATTACTAAAAACATAAAGGAATCTGATAGGGATGACTGATTCGAGCATCCTAAGGGAGGGATAAGGGTAAATGTAGACAAAGTAGCCTCAAATGAAGAAGGGAATAAAATGCTTGAGGAGGGAGATACAGGTAAATTTAAGGACTATTATGAGGTTGAGACCTCTAACTAGGATCCCGAAGAAGAACCTAAAGGGAACATAGTGGAGGAAGTAAGCCTGGGGGAGTATCCTTCTGATGAAGGGGGGATTGATATGGGTATTGAAGTAGGTAAAACTAATGAACCCCCTTAGACTGGTCAAGATGAGGGCCTGAAAGACAAAGAAGGAGATGAGGATACAAGAGAAAAGAGTGCTAAATATGATAAAGAAATTGAAGAAGATAATGGGGCAACATAGGAAGAAAATTTTGTTGAAGAAGATGTAGGAACTACTAAGCCTGACAAAGGGAAGCTATGCAAGAAAAGGAAGAAATAAATGATAAAGAGGCTCCTAGGCATGAAGATAATGAGACTTCGAAGGAGAAGGATGAGGGGAGGGATCATGAATCCCTAGAACATCAAACATAAGTCCCCTCGTGGCTAGAGCAACAACTCAAAAGAAAAGCCCCAATAGTTGTTGATCCCAAGGCTCAGTTAGAAGCAATCTTGGCTAGAGTGTAGGTAAAAACTAGGAAGGAGAAGAAACCTAAGTTCTGGTCTCACATTACAACTGATTCCTCCAAATATAGAATACTAGAAGTAGCTAATCTCACTATAGGCAAAGACACGAACACCATTCAAGGCCAAGATTATCAAATATCTACCATCAATCTGGGCTCGACATCTCACTTGAAAAATATTGATGAATTCTAGGGGTTTGTCTCTACCATCTTGCAATAAATGAACAAATACCAATCCATGAAGGAAGAGCTAAAGGAAAAAGTGGCAAAACTAACTGCCTATATACAATAGTGGACCTCATCAGGAGAAGAAGCTCCAATAGAATCGCCTACACCCACCTTGATCTTGAAGGAGGTGACTAAAATGGAAAGAATGAAGAATTGGAAAAATTCCACCTTGGACTAGTTCAACAGGGTTGTCGACACAGGTGACAAAGGTATCCATCGTGTGGCCAGAATACACAATGAATTTTGGGTATTGTAAAATGAGGATGAAGAGGAAATGGACATTTGTAGAGAGTTCCTAGAACTCTATAAAATTACATATTTGAAGCTGGAGAGCATCCACAAGCTCACTCGAGAAATCTGGGAGGAGTTGGGGCTGCCCAAGGAAGATCATTGGCTACCTGAGGCTTGGCAATTGAATTTTGAATACAGGAAAGGGATTTTGGAAAAGGACCTACAAGAATTAGAAGCCCATCATGAGTGGATCATGGAACATGAAGTTCAAAGTGATGATTATTTGAAGATGATAACAGGTTATGAGATGCCCACCTTGGAGTTAGATCTAGAGGCTATTAAATGAGAATTCCATAAGAAGTTAGAGCAGGGGGCTGACGACACTTTTTTCAGTCGATTTTATGGATTTTTCTGCCATAGCCTTCACAAAGTCATAGAAAATCATCAGAGCTATGCCAAAGTGCACTGTGCATCGGGACCAAATAGTGAAAGGATTTAAAAGAATTGATTTCACAATCTCCAAATCTGAGCTCTTTGATGAAAAGAAGTTGTTGGCTACGATCAAAAAGTTTGTAGAATATGCCCCTCTATTGAAAGAGGCTAGGAAACGTATTATAGTTGATGAGTATTTGTCAAAATAGTCATAGAAGGCTAAAGTTAGCTAGAAGAAAAAATAGACTACAAGATGAAATAGGGATAAGACAAAAGAGTCTATTTTATATTGTAAAATATTGGGGGTAGGTAAAACACTAGAATAGAATGAATATGAGCCATTCATTGTAAATGAATCTTGACCATTCATTCTTCTTTTGGAAAACTATAAATAGGGGCATCCTCTCATTTTCAAAGGGAGAAATGAGTTGTTTTCTAAAGACATATTGCTGCAAAATATATGGGAAAAGCATTGAATTAATTTTTTTTTGTGTGTTGCTCTTCATGTGTGCATGATTCTATCTCCAATAGTTAATTTTAGCATTATAATTTTAGTTTAAGTTCATTTCTATTAGTATTTAATGTTGTGCTTTAATGGTGGATGTATGTTATAGTGTTTGATGCACTTTCAGCTCATATTTTTAGCCATTTGTTCATGACAATTTTTTGTGTAAAGTTAGTTTGAGCTATTTCTTTTACAACACTTAACTTCTACTATATATGTGCATGTTTGATCATTCATGTTGCAATTTGAAAATCATAAGTAAACCTTAGAAGATTGCACTAGTTTTATGAAACTGTTGGTTGTCCCTAGTTAAGTAAAATTCAGTTTGGGAAGTTTATACGCTATAGCATCCTCCATTGTTACTATTCATCTTAGTTGCAAACTTAGGAAAACTTCTAAACCTTTTCCTTTTTGCTATTTCTTTTAAACTCTGAAGTTAGAAACAAGTTTCTAGTATCATTGTAAAGCCAAATCTGATGAACATAAGGAGCTTCAACTTGTTGTTCAAAAATTATAGTCACTATTCATCATTTCTAGAACTTTGAGACACAATTTACAGACCCAAGAAAACTCCAAGCTTAGTGAACCATAAAGGACCCTTGTGAATACCAACAAATCACAACAAACAATTGAGTTGTTTTTTTCAAGTCATGACCTGACACTCAAGAGACCTTGGGGTGATTGTCTGAAACTTAGTTGCATATTTTCACCTTTCAAGAGAGAGATCACACTTGTGTTTTGTTTGTGTTGAGAATTGGTTAAACACCCATCAATAGAACTAGCACTAGAAGGAGGGAACTTGGATTAAGTTGGATCAATCTGGGTCATCTTCCTCCCAAAGATCTCACAAAGTAACTAGTTCAACACCAAATAAGGGAAAATTTAAGGAGTTAAAGGCCACTAGTAAGGCTAGGAGAACCAAGAAAGGGGAGGCATCAAAATTAGCTCCACCCACTTGGCCTCCAACCCCTCCATCTCCATCTTCTCCTTCACTCCAACCAACATTTTCTCCATTCACTTCCCACATCCAAGGCACTGCAACAATCACTACCCCACTTCATCCACAAATTTCCACAACTCGACCATTACCACCCCCACCTCCACCAATGGCTTGGTTGGGAAACAACCCATCACCCCTATCCTTTAGTGGCTACCATGAAATGCCAAAGAATCCAGAGGGCTTTTGCTCCAAGTTCCATCCAAATGATCCACAAATAATAGTAGAAGAACATATCAAGATCTTCCAAATAGCATTGAAGGATATGCATATTGAACATGAGGACTTGGCTTTCAGGATCTTCCCTTACTCATTGGGGGATGAGACATTATATTGGTACGTCCATCTACCTATAGCCTCCATAACTTCTTGGGACCTCATGAAAAACACTTTCTTGTAGAAATTCGAAGTACCAATCAGTCCCACGGATTTGTACCAAAAATTCATGTCAGTAAGAAGAGAAGTCAATGAGCCAATTAGCTCATTCAGTAACATATTTCACCAAGCCTATGTGAAGTTGTAGCCTCCTTATCTAGTTGATGATGCTTTGTCTAGGATGGTATGCTATGCAGCTCTAGACAACCTCACATCCACCTTGGTCAAAAGAATGCATCAACCACCTGAAATTTTGATAGAGGCATATGCTAAGGTAGTAAATTCAAGCACTGACTTGGGACATGTTGTAGGTACACTACCATCATTGGGACCAACTGCCAACCCTAGACAAGTCTAGGTGCTTACTCATGATTTAACACATTAAACATCATTGATGAATTCAGTTCCTCTACTACCCATGGTACCATACCTAGGGCCTCCATTGAATCAAGCCCCACTAATGCCTAGTTATCTACAGGATCCGCATCAACATGCTTATTCTCAACAATCCCAAGTTCCTTCTACATGATCCACATCAACATGCTTATTCTCAACAATCCCAAGTTCCTTTATACTTGCAAAACTCTGAGGTTCCAACTACCCAATAGAATCAACCCTCAGTGCATCCTATTTTTCTTCAAAACTCAGCGCCCATGTAGAATAATGTATACAAGGGACAAATCAATGAGCTAGATGAATTAGTGAGGAAGTTTCCCACCAAAGTTACTCATTTGAGGAATTAGAATAACCATCTGCAAGCATCTCAGAAGAGCATTCAAGCCAACTATGAGAGAGATAGCCAATATTTGGGACCATCCTCAAAACAAACTTATGAACAAGGTCAAAACTTAGGACATAACTTTGAAAGAAGGCAGATCCAAAGGTAGAACAAAACATAGAATACTAGACCCAACAATGGAGGCATGCACACACCTATTGACCCACTGGATGGTATGGAAAAATCAACAAGTGGAGTTTATTTAGCTAAATTAGCATTGTCCAATGGTGTAGAATTCATAAAACCAATAGGAATTTCATGCTCGATTGTCTAGAGTTCCAAAATGCTACAAAAATATTTCAAGTATAAGTTCAAAATGTTGTTGATGGTTTGAGCTATAGGGAAATATTTCCATTGGAGCCATATGATTCTTCAGTTTTGGTGGTCAACCAGGCTCCCTTCCCCCAAGGTGACAACAACTCGCCCAAGAAAGAGGCCATGACAAAGAAAGGAAAAGTGAAAGAGGTAAGTAACGAGAGATATTTGTCTCAACTATTTGATTCAATAGATAATGGTCCCAAAGACAAGGAAGAGAAATTTGAAGATAAATTTCATATGTTCCACCAACAAGCAACTCCTTGTAACTTAAGAAATGGACAAGTTGCTAGCCCCTTTACAACTTCTACCCTGCCGAACAATTTTAATACTCCACTTGATCCTAATGCCAATAATAACCCAACCTATCCCAAAGTCCCAACCCAATATTTCAATAGAAATAGGTAGCCCAATTTGACTCAAGACCAACCTGCTAATGTTACCTAGGGCACTTCCACTAAATAAGATGTGGAGAAAATGGGGGAGTATGTGGTGGAAGAGTTAAAAAAGGTCAAAGTAAGTCTGTCAACCTTTAAGTTATTATGACTGCTTTCCATCAAGAATGCCTTCTTTAGATCATTGAATGGAACTGCCCCATCAAAACCAACTCAAGGGAAACCTACAAAGAAATTTTTATTTGATACCTCCAATGATGAGCCTGTAGTCAGGGAAATAGTGGGAAAGAAACCCAATTAGCCACCTAACCAACCACCTGGTAAAAATTGGCCATTAGATAAACAACCAGCTAAGGAACAAAGTGTGACACTCACCAAAGAAAAAAGTGATGAAAAGGACAAGGCTTAGGTAGCCCAAGTTGATGTTTCTATGGGACTATTTCAAGGGAAGTTAGAGACCCCTTCTTTCCTATTGACAATTCGTATATTCAGAAAAAAACTACACAACTCTCTGCTTGACTCAAGAGCTTTGACTAATGTCATGCCATTAATAGTATGCCAAGCACTAGGAATAACCCCGACCCCATCTAGATGAATGGTGACTCAGTTAGAAAAGACCAAGGTGAACATAGTGGGGGAGATGAACAAGATCCCTATGCAGATTGCAACAGACCCAAGGGTGCAACAAGTCATTTATATTCAGGTTGTTGACATTCCTAACACCTACGACATCATATTGGCAAGAGACTTCACTTGAGCCTTCAATGGATATACTACGATCGATTACTCACATCTTTGGCTACCCTGGAAAGGGCTTCCTAACCAAATCTATATCGAACATGAGCCTTATATGAAATTTATGATAAATATGTATAACAATACAAATGAAGTACTGTTTGCAAAAAAAAAGGTTGGGAAATTACTTTCCTATCGCCTACCAAGGTGAAAAAGAAGAAAGGAAAAAGAAATCCTTGTTCTATGTAGTGCTCCCACCAACTTGACTCTTCCTAATAGCATGGAAGTGTTGGTCAAGTTCGATAATGAGGATTATCAAGAGAATGGTAACCTTGGGTTGTCCACTAGTTTCTAGGAATTTATGTAGAAGTGTGTGCAAGATCAACTCAATTTAGGGGCTAGAATGGATTTCAAAGTGCTATTGCTACCCAGCTGGTGTAGAGTGCATGATGCAACCCATTCTAAGTTTGAGTGTTGCTTATGCCAAATAGTCATGGATCATATGAAAGGGAAACTCACTCCAAAAGAGATTTTGAGGGAACAACAAGATCAAGACCAACTCAAATGCATGCAGCCAAAAAAGGAAGTATGCTCAATCAAATTCAAAGGAAAAAGTCCCTCCAAATTCTAGACATTGTGCTTCGATGTGTCTAAATCCATGCAAGGAGTGGGAGTAGGGTTTGAGCTCATCAACCTATGGGTAAGAAATACTTTTCTTCCCATTGGTTACAATTTTATTACACAAATAATGTAGTAGAATATGAAGCATTAGTTCATGGGCTACTCATCGCTTTGAGGAAGAAACTCAAAATATTGCAAGTATTTGGGGACTCCGAATTAGTTGTCAAACAAGCTAGGAAATTATACTCATGCCATGATCAAAGGTTAGAAAATTATAGGAATAGAGTATGGGACCTCATAGAGGGGCTAGATGCATTCAATATTTAACTCATTCCCTATGGCAATAATCAGACTGCCGATGCCTTAGCTCAAGCAGTTAGTACCCTCCACCCTTTGTCATTGAATAGCCTTAGAAAATTCACCATAGAGCTCACCTCTACCTCATCAGTGCCTAATAATGTAACAAAATTTTATGTTTTTGATGATGAAAAACATATTCTTGACTTCATAACTAGTTCAAATGTGTTTTCCTCCCAAATCATAGATGAGGTAGAACCCGAAGAAGTAGAGCTTGGTATAGAAGGGGTGATCAATTTGAAAAGAAACACAATACCAATGGGTATGGTCCAATTAGAAAGGATATTTGACCTAAACCACATGAGAGATCAGGATTAGTAGACTAAGAAGGATTTGATAGACAATCAGTGTGATGCTCACAACTTGGGTACTATAGAGGATGTTAAAATTGTTTTTATTGGCAAGGTCTGCACCCAAGAGGAAAGGAAAGGAATAATTGATTCCCTGCACACTTATCATGATGTGATAGCCTATGGGTATGAGGACCTCAAAACATATGACACATAAATAATCACTCACATTATTCCCCTCAAGCCGAATGTGAATCTCTTTAGGTAGTGAAAACACCCAATCAATGTGCTGCTGGAACCTATCATCTTCAAAGAAGTGTAGAAGTTGTCTACCTGTATCATTTTTCTACTTTGACATTCCACATGGGTGGAAAATTTGGTTCCAGTCAGAAAGAAAAATAGAGAAATTATATTATGTGCAAATTTTAGGAACCTAAACAGAGCCTCTGAGAAGGAAAATTATTCGATGCCCTCATTAGACAAAGTGTTGTAGATAGTAAATGGTTCTCAAATGATGTCATTTCTTGATGGCTACTCAGGGTACAATTAGGTAATGTTATAGTATGAAGATAGGCATAAGATGACCTTCACTACAAAATGGGGAGATTTTGCATATAGAAGGATGTCATTTGGGTTAATCAACACTGGTGCAACATTTTAGCGTGCTATGGATATAGCTTTCAAGGACCTCATTGGAAAGTGAATCATCATCTACATGGACAATCTTACAATGTTCTCAAAGAAAAGAGAGGACCACATCTCTGACCTATGTAAGGTGTTCCATAAGTGTAGAGAATTTGGAATCTCGATAAAATCGAAGAAGTGTATCTTTGGGGTGATAGAAGGTAAATTGTTGGGTCACATGATTTTAGAGAAGGGAATGTCCATAGATCTAGAGCATATCTACGCCATCTTCAAAATAAATGAAATCCTTCTTTAGGAAAATCAACTTTCTTAGAAAATTCATCACTGGATTTGCAAAAATAGTAAAGCCGTTGAATTCAATGATCAAATAGGATGCAAAGGTAGAATGGATGTCAAAAGCTAAGAAATATTTTGCAAAAATAAAAAGAGCCATTGCTAACACCCCCATGCTAGTCAACCCTAATTATTTAAAGCCTTTCTATATCTACTCTTTTGGTTCAAATCACTCATGTGCCAACATGTTAATGCAAAAGCATGATGACATAAATGAGCATCCTATTGTCTTCATAAGTTCCCCACTCAAGGATGCCAAATTACACTATCATAATGTGGAAAAGAAAGCATATTCCTTGGTTTGTGGAATCAAGAAATTTAGACATTATATTATGAGGAACAAAGTGTTTGCTATTGTCCTTGATCCTACTATCAAGGTATTATTGATGCAAAATGAACTAGGAGAAAGAAGAGCAAAATGGGTAATGTTGCTACAAGAGTATGACATGGAAATCCAACCTATGAAGCTAGTCTGAGGACAAGCCCTCACATGCACAATAGTGGAGGTAGAACTAGAGCTCACCATTTAGCAGTACCACTTAGAGGACATTTCTCCAGATTAATGGTATGATGACATAGTGTACTACTTGTTGAATAACAAATTTCTACTACGATTGTAAGGGTTTCAAAAGAAAGCCTTGAGATTGAAAAGAAACAACTATATGTTAAAAGGAGCTACATTGTATAAGAAGAATCATGAGGGAATCTACCTCCAGTGCTTGGGGAAAACAGAAGTAGTTGAAGTGCTGAAGGAATTCCATGACAAGTTTGGAATGAGACATGGATCTATCCCTTCAACAACTCATCAGATCCTATGGGCTAGATATTATTGGCTGACCTTATTCAAAGATGCTCACAACCACGTATGATCCTGTCATGTCTACCAGACTACTGCTACCAGGGAGAGGTACGTTGTTGTTCTGCTCCAGCTTGTTGTTGAGGTAAGGCCATTTGTTCAGTGGGGGATTGACTTCATTGGTCTGGTAAACTCACCATCCTCTCTAGGCCGCAGGTAAATTCTAACCACTACTAATTATTGTACTAGATGGACAAAAGCAATTGCTTGTAGATAATGCACAACTGAGGTAGTAACTAATTTTAGTGAATTTTTTATTGCAAATCATTTTGTCTGCCCACTTTCCTTAGTCTATGATAATGGTCTTACATTTTCCTCCCTTAAGTTTGCAAGTTGGGCATTTTATTATGGGGTTGTGCTCGAGTTTTCATCCAATTACTATCCCCAAGGAAATGGGCTGGCTGAATCCACAAATAAAAACTTGTTGACCATCATATGCAAACTGTTAGACAAGAATCCAAAGGATTGGCATATCCAACTGCATTTTTCTATGTGGAAAGATCGTACTTGACATAAAGTAGCCCTAGGAACATCCCCATTCTGCCTCTTCTATGGTCTAGAACCTATTTTCCCAATCCACCTCAAGATTCCTATGCTACAATTTATCAACACCTATTATGAGGAGGGAGAATGCCTTGAATCTCACCTAGCTGAGCTCCTCCACTTAGAAGAAGTGTGTCATGAAGCAGTTGAAAATTTCACCAAACACCAAGGCATAGTTAAATGATGGTTTTATTGAAAAGCCAAAGTAAAGGCCTTTAGAATTGCTAACCTAGTCCTATGTTGGGACAAATCCCATGAGAAGAAAGGGGGACATGACAAATTTGATTAGCTTTGGCTTGGCCCCTTTCAACTTTCTAAAATTATAGGAGATAATTCCTTTCACCTCAAAAAGCTTACTAGAGAGGATGTCTCATTGTTGGTCAATAGGTAATACCTCAAGAATTATTTCTTTTCCTGAGTTGTTTAAGCTCACCCTTGTATATAGTTAGCATAGGTTCTTTTTTCTTTCTATTTTGCTTTCTTTTGCTTTCACTTGTTTTTCTGACCTTTTTTTTTTGTTGAGGGTGTTGTCTAATCTTGATACAATGGTTGTGCTTGGCCTTTAAAGGGCCCCACTTTTTTGCATGCTCCTTTTGTTGCTTGGATAAGTCTTCATCAGATACCAGGAGCTTCTGTTCACCTTTGTGACATAGGTTTCCTCACTTGAACTCTAGCTCAATCTAGAACAAAACCATTATTTGAATCCTCTCATGCTTACCTTATAAATCACATAACACACATCTTAAAACTCTTGATGAGCTATACGATAGTCACCATGAAGCCTTGGCAAGTGAAAAAAACATAAATATGCTCCAGTGACCACTGTGATCTCCAACCCCACTATAAGCTTCATTGCTTACATAGTTGAGCAAAAGAGTATTAAGAATAAAATATAAAAGGAAAATAAAAGAATAGAAAAGAAAGAAAATATTGAAAAATGGGAAACTTTCTAGGTGTGCAAGAAACTCTATTGGGGCTATGGACGTCTAGCCAGTAATAGAGCAATGTTCATGGGGATTACAACAACAACTTCGTCGGGGCTATGGATGCCTAACTGATAGCGAAGCAATGTACAAGTTAATTTTGGAGTTAGATTACCTATGTAGCTTGTTCTAGTTGATTTTCCATTATTACCTATAGTTTCTAAGGGAGAAATGAATTCATTGCGCACATACACTTCTAAGATGTTTTGTGATCTGATTCAACTAAAGATTATGCTCTCCTTTGAGCCTTTAGTTTGTTTGGGGACACTTGCTTCTGGTCTACAAAACCAGAGACTCTAGGTTCCAAATGAATCCTTACCCTTGGAATTCTTGGGAGTGTTATCCCAATAGAGTTTCCATTTGTTGTGCCTATAGCACACACACCCTATTCAAATCGGGGACCCCTTCTTTTCTTCTTGACTTCACCAAGTCATTTTACTTTTTCCTCATTTTGTGTGCTCCTATTTTTTGAGCCTAACTGGTCACATGCATTAAAATTATCAAACACATCTTGACCAAAATCACCTACCTAAGCTTCATAATTTTTTTGGCATTAGTGGGGATTCTATTGAGGACTTTTTTCCATCAAAAGCTATCTCACCCATCATCGCTTGCGGGTATGCTCTTACGAGTTTCCCCTATCAGGCTACTACCTCTGTTTCACCATTCTCTATGGCTAACCTTTGATGTCCTCCCGTAGTTTGGAACCCACATTATCCTTTTTTCCTGACCTTCGACTCAACATCCTCTCCAATGTGGGTTTCTACAACTCTACCTACCCGAAGCCTGTCATACCTATAATTAATACTGGGCATTAATGGAGGTTGGCTAATATAAAGCCATCGGCCCACTCATCATTTTCATTCACAATTTTGAATCTAGGAGAGCTAGTTGCATTCCCTTGCACATGAAGATTCAAGGACTTTGATGTTAGTTATTTCATCCAACGCGTGTGACCTAGGTATGTGTTGAATTCTTCATCGTTGGTTATTTTAGTATTGTTCATGAGCTACAAGTTAGGGTTTGAAAAAAATTCATAAGTTCAAGATTAAATGTTGAAAATGAACCCCTGCTCATGGTTCTCTCCACAAGATCTTCAATTATGAAGCTCCCCCAGAAATGTCATTTAAAATTGGTTGGGTAGGCTACAAACCCATGCCCTTCAACACCGTAGTTGAAAAATAGTAAAAAAAATTCATCACAAGCCCTCGTGTGAAGCTCCGCTACTTCAAAACCACTCCGTACGACATCATTCTTGTAACCCTCTACCTTGGTTTTCTAGTAGGTTAGTTAATTGAGCTTTGAACCTTCTAGATTAGGTCATCTGCAAACCCATCCTTGCAAGTTTCCGTATTTGGGTTGTCACTCCTTTAACGCCATCATTTAATGGAAAATCCTTCACTATTCTCTGTATAGTTCTATCTGCAACTGGGCATGGTAATCTAAAGCAAAAGGCCTCTAAAACACTAAGGTTCTGTGGTGCTTCCACTCATGTGGGCCACCGCCAAGGGGAATCCACCTTGATTTAGATGTTATTGAGTAGCAAGACCATCACACCTCCCCACTGTGTGGTGTTTGCACCCATTACTTCCATTTTCCCAATGTTGGAGTTTGAAGTGACGAGATTTCTAAGTCAAACTTACTTGTGGGTTTTCCTATGCAAACCACTGTTTGTAGGAAGTTGTCACTCCTCGATCATTTCTCTGTAGTAAAATATCATTGCCCCTGCATGGAAAACCTCGAGCTTACAAATGTTGTGGATTTAGTGAATGAACAAATGATAAAAATCAGAAGTCAGGGTTTCTCATCGGGTCCCATCACGCGGGCCTCCTTCTATGGAATGATGCTCATCAGAATCCATTGTCTAGTGGTGGGACATTAACGGTGCCTCGCTACTTAGCTTCCACACACCCAATCTGGTGCAGGAGCACCTATTTGATCACATGCCTCCATGAGGCCATATTGAGTAATTTGTTCCATTTTTATTTTTTGAGATTCTAATAAGCCCAAGAGGCCACTTTTGTGATGTTATAGGTCCTAGGATGTTGTTCATTTCTCATATATTGTAAAAATTGTCAAAAGTGCAAAATTAGGTAGATGAAATGCCATTAAGGTGTTTTGTCAACAAACTAATCAAAAGTTGGTGAAAATAGTTGGTTTTGGTTGAAAATGTATAAATAAACCCTCCAAAACTCGAATTGGGGGTTGGAGACATTATTTTTGAAGTTAAATGAATGGCAACCTCAAGTTTGGTATGCATTTTCTGTTTTTTACATTGTTACCAGATTGACGTTGTGATTTGTACGGCCTGGTATGGACTCAAATTATAGAGTATCATATATTTATGGAAAGATCTCTGTTTCTAGTTTCCAATTATTTTTATCTCATTGAATTTCATCAAGTTTTGTAGAAGATATGATTATTTTGATGAGACTGCCTATTCTAACAATGTTGTGCAGAATTTATAGTCTGAAAAGTGTGATGGTACGGAATGTAAATTCTATAATTTGGATCTGAAATTAATTGGATTTTTTTTTCATGTGAATCTAATTTCATTTAGTTCAAGTATCATCAAATTTAATTAATATTTGAATGAGTTATGACCATTTTTGTGAGGGCAGGTCTGAACCCTACCTAGGGTTTGCAGTTTTGGGAAAAATACAATAACTTTCATTTCCATTGTTGGATCTTCATAAGAATTGGAGGAAAAGACTAAGACTATGTTTTCTTCAATCTCACCAGAGGGATTGGTTTCATTATTCATTTTGTAGAAGTTATTAATGATTTTTCATGGCAATAAATTGTGGGCTGTCATAGTTATGTTTCCAATGTGATATACAATGTTTAATAAAATGTGTTATAAAAATATTGTTTTGGATTATTTTTGAAGGTTTTTGTGATGTGTTTTGAATCCTCCTAGCTCTGCATCACAATCCCTGCTCATCATGAAATGATCTAAACTTTGCACTAGATCAACCAAGTATAATTCCATGCATATGCTGAAGGTAAAGTTGGCTAAGTTAGAATGTTTTGTAGACTCCACCAAGCAGAACTCCACTTGTGGAAGGACGTATACATAAGAACACATTTTAACAACTAAACTAAAGCATCAATTCCACTCACGACACCCGCATCTGTTACACCCACACAAGCTTGAAAATTTTGATTTAACAAAGGAAAATGACTGTAGGTCCCTCCATCACCAATTTTACATGTTCCTAATAAGTTTCACACAGGATTTGCTGACTGATCATTTCTTGTAGAAATTTTTCATCAAGTGGTTGTCTATAGGGTTCCCACTCCCATGCATCATTTTGTATGATGCTCACTATGGTGGGTTCTACAGGATGGACTCTTGCACTTCCTAGCCCACATGTTTGCAAACTGCCTAAACGAACTTCAAATGATGAAAAATGATGAATTTTAAAGTCTTTCTTAGGCTTATGAATATAGATGATGGTATATTTACATGATTTAACTAACATTTTCCCTCTTGATTTTTCAATGCACTTACTGTACCTTTCATGTGCAGGATTTATGGAACCTACTGAGGGACCATCAGAGAAGCCAGAGGAGAAAGTTCATAAGGGAAAGAGAACAACAAGGATCCCCAGAGGGAAAGAGGATAACTAACAGATGAAGTGCCAATTTTGTGAGGTCAAGTACACCTCCAAGATCATGTCCAACTAGGACAAGATCACTAACATGAACCTCAAACATGTCAATATTGATGAGTTCAAGAAGAGGGTCATGGTCAAACCTACAACAAAAGAGGCTTTCATAATCAAGGAAAGTGGCCTTGGAAAGGAAACATGTTTTCCTCCTACCTTTGTTTCTCCAGAACTAGTAATGGCTTGCCGAGAATGCTATCATTCTCATAGCAAAAGAATAGTCGCCAAGGATGGGAGAGTATTGGTGAACCTATCTGCCCAGTCCATTGGGAGGAAATTTGGCATCCTGACCTTTGACAAAATGTAGGAAGTATCAAAGGATTTTTCCTTGAATGTCTAGAAGGAGGACCACATCGATTGCAAAAGGACAATAAATCAAACATGGCTAAAAGATAAAAGGGGCAGTACCAACAAGGTGTCTCAGACATTGTATAGGAGTGATTTTGTAGAATAATATAATGATTTTGTCACACTCCTATGTAGAGTAATGGACCTTCCCACTTCCACATTCATTGAGGAGTGGATGTTTTACTTTGTAGAAGAAATCCTCTAAGGCACTACTGAATTCCACTAGGAAAAACTGATCAGTGAGAATTTGCATAATGAGTTCATGGTGATGAAGAAGACTTCACAATTTTACATGACCTAATTTTTCTACCTCTTGGTTGTTAAGTTCTCGTATAAAGGATTGGACTGTGCTGGAGTACTGGGAACAAAGAAGGGAAAACTTAAGGTATATGACTACTACACTCAACTACAGTATAGAAATTTCAAGAAAAACCATAGGAGGGTCAAAGATGCCTTCATTGGGCACATCATCAAAACCTTGGTAGGATACTTTCACAGAAGAGTATCACACAATGCCAAGGTAGTCATATAGGGATTTGGATATTTGTTCATCCAATTCCCTAAATTCACATACATTAGAGTGGAGGGATTCTAAGGAAGACCCTACCAGCTACCTCAATATCCAAATGATAGAATAGTGTTGTTGGAGCTTAGTCAGTAGCTATAGACTGCCCACACTTTGTTGAGAAATAAGCATCATGTTGGGGTTCCATATCCCCTCATATTTGGATAGGGAATGTACTCTTTCCCTTCTGCCCCATGTGTTGAGTACTTTGAGAAGGAGCTAGTAGAGTATAATTTTGAATTACACGCAGATAGCAGATGCTTCAATCCCCTTGACAAATTGAAGAAGTAGGTTGGAAGATAGTATGCCCACCAACCTCACATTGAAGACTTTTGGGAAAATTGTGATGATGACCGAGAGGCCCAGAGGTGGAATTATATTAGGATGATGTCCTAATTCATGAAGGCCATCAATTTTTTGCCAGTGCTTGATCAAATTGTAGAGGACAATAATATTCTTGATAAGAAATACAATGCTTTGGAAAATGTGCCCCTATCGGTCATTGAATGGGTCAAGGAAGAGGTCATCAACTTGGATACCATCACCCATCCTATTAAATAAAGAATTAAAGAATGGATAGATGAGAAAATAGCTCAGTTACATGAACAAGGCATGAAGTTAACATATTGATGCAGGAGCATTCCAGGTTTCAAGCAATCTTGCATCAACCAAAAATATTTGCATTCATGTTTTCTTGCATTTCAGTAGTTAATCGTTTGGATGCAATCTCAATATTTCATACCACAATATACTGCCTTGTAACATTAGAGCTCACGGGGTAGGATATATGATCTTCATGGCAACATCTACATCATATCTAGAATTCAAATGTTTTGGAGATTCTAGGATGAAGTTATCGCTAACAAAATATCAACTGTATTTGGACAAAGAGCATTCACCGACCAGTCTTGGATTTTCAAGTGTGTGAACCTATTCCATGACTTGCAAAGCTTAGGAAACCATTTCTTAAGAATGCACATTCATTGAGGGACCTTCATTCTGATCTGCATCATGTTTGTCCAAGAATCAAATGAGAAGAATATGTTTTGGCTGACCTTCACACATTTCATCAACTTTGGGGTTTGAGACCTCTTGAGGTTGATGCAAACCTTTTTAGGAATTGGGAATTAGTATAAATAGGTGTGTGTGCAAAATATGGGAATTGGAACAAGTAATTCAAACCACACAATCGATGTAACGTTTTATATTAAGGAAATCAAATTTAATAATATAACTAATACAAAGATTCCTCAAAGTCTTTCCATCATCCTCTATTCTTAACGATTCTGTATTAGTGCTCTCAAATTTCAGGTATGCAACTAAACTACTGTGATGACACCTAAGAAATGAGAAGCCATTAAACTAAAATGTAGGAAACTATGCCTACATCTACATGATTGATGAATTTGATGGATGATATGCTAAATGATATGATGTTGTATACAAAATGATGCTAAATGGCACAATGATAAAATTCTAAGCTAATGGTTATGCTATGGAAATTTTGTAATGATAATGCAACAAATTAAGTTCCTAGAAATGAAATTTCCATTATAACACTACTTGAAATCAAATGCTAAATTCTAAGCTAAAAGGCCAATGCTAAGCTCACTAATATTGAAAGTATTTATGCAGAGTAAATTTATGCTATCCTCTATATGAAAAGTTGTAAATGAGCCTCTATTTATAGATTTCACCAAGGCATCAAGTGATGTGGTAGCAATGGACAATCAAGATTTAGTTTGGAGAGATCAACGGTGAGAAGCAAAGAGGTTAGAGAGAATTAGGGAAGTTATTCCCTTTAATAGAACAAGCTTGCCAAGTGTAGAGGGGAATATTTGGAAAGGAGAAGCCATGTGTCTTTGAGGTTGTTGAAATTGTTGAGGATAAATGTCCATTTAGAAATTAGAAATAATTAATTTCATGTGACACATGGTGAAGTGGAAGATGAGGTGGAAGGAAGTTATAAAAATATGGAGAAATGTGACTAAATTCCAATTTTAAAATTCAAATTTAGTTGGAGGGAATTAATCAAATAAAAAAATTAGTTAAATTTGCTTATTTAATTAAATCATGAAGAAAGTGGTTTAGATAGGAAAAATTAAGAAATATGAACAATATAAATAAATTTTGCAATTTATTTATAAGTAGAGGAAATAAAGATTTTAATAATTAAATAACTAGTATTTAATTAATTTTCTCTAGACCATTTTTAGATGTATACATTTTTCCCCTCCTTGAAGTGATGTGTTTACACATTGCTTCAAAGAAAAAATTGTTAGTGCTGGTTAAATTTTGATAATGCCCCAAATGGTGATTTTCAAGAGATAACGAATGTATGTCCCCTCGGGAGATAAGTTGGGGAATTTTTTATTTTTTAAGGATTTTTGAAATTTTTTATGATTTTTTATGATGATGATAATTTTCTGATATGATGATATTCTAGTGATTTATCTCCTAACATTGAAGAAATTAGCTGCCATTTGATTAATTGATCCTTGAAAAATTAAAATATCCAATCATGAATCCCACTTTAATTACCCCTTTTAATAGGAAAAAATTAAAAAAGACATTCAATTGTGCACTTTGATTTTGAAAATTTGGAGTGAGCAACTTGAGCAATTTCAACAAAGATGGTGATCCCCTATGAGAATCATCGGTTTGAGCATGTGCAGTGACATAATTGGCCAGTGGCATATGGACATTCAGTACGAATTTCCAAAACCCTTGTGAATTTTTAAATTGTTTTTCCTGTGTTTTTAAATTTTGAAATTTTATGATTCATGCATTTTAGTGCATAGGCCGCCTATTTTAGCACATAGGATGAGTTTTTTTAGTGCATAGAAGTAGAGTTTTAGCACATCCTAGGCCTAATGTAGTGCATAGGAGGTTTGTAATAGTGCATAGAAATTTTAGTGCATTGAAACAATGTTTTAGTGCATTAGGGTATTGAAATAGCGCATCCATTGTATTAGTGCATTGGATTAAAGTTTTAATGCACCTACCAAAAGAAATGGCACATCCAATTTTTTGGTGCATTGATGTTATTCTCTGGTGCATTGATGACCTTCTATAGCGTATTGACTAAAATGGCACAATAAGAGACTATTATGGCACATTGAGAGAATTTAATGGTGCATCTATCCTTTGGCGCATAGAAGCACTATAGTGGCACATCCAAGACAAAATTGAAGATTTTTTTGTTTTTCTCCTTAATTTTGATGTTGTTGATAGATTAGATGATTTATTGATCTCATGATAGGTGAGATGTAATAATGATGTTGTTTTGACCTCATGATAGGCGAGGATCAAAAGTAGATGTTCACAAGATTTGTTCAAAATATCACTTGAGTTGATAGGTTGATTGATTGCATAATGTCGATTGCTTTGTTGATTTGATTGATTGGTTAATTGATATGCTAATTATGATGTGTTATAATGATAGGAGAGTGATTTAGGGAATATTTAGTCATGAGAGTGCTTTCCACGGATTTGCGAGTTGATTCCATGTATGTCATAGGCTGATAGAGAAATTATTGAGAGATGTGGATTATCTTCATTGATTGACATGCCCCAAATTAGGATTAATCAGGGATTGCTAACCACACTGGCAGAGAGGTGGTATAGAAACCACAACACCTTTCATCTAGCCACTAGAGAGATGACTGTGATGCTAGAGGATGTCTATAGGATCCCATAGATTCCTGTGATGGGTGACATTGTTGTGTATGATTAGGCCAAGTAGGGTGGTACGCATGCTTTATGTCGGATATTTCAGGATGATTAGATTAGTGGTTATGATATTCCTTGGTAGGAGATGTTTAAGAGTTATTCCCCTTTACATTCCATGCTTGCAGGTTTTTTTGGTGGCTTTCTATGTCCCGACAAGAGGTCAAAGGGATTGTTTGTTGGTTGGGGTTGGACACTAGAGAAAATGATTATGTATGGGACTCATTATGCCTAGGGTTCGTGCACGCTTGCACAGTTGTATCATGATTTTCATCAGGTAGTGTATCCTGGAGGTGCCAGTTTATCTGTAGGGGTGACATTATTATAGATGTGGCCTGGGAGCATATAGCGGTGACACACCCAGTGAAAGACAGGTATTGGATGATTGGGAGACCTTATGTCTATGGTTATACTAGCCTAGTTGTTCAACATAAGTTGGGAAAATTGGAGTATTGGAGATGCATATTGGATGACTTGGATTCCATGACATGGCGGCCGTATGTGGATTGTGAGTAGTGGGCCAAGGATCACCTAGAGATGCCTTATGTTTGCATAGCCAGATATCTCATTGGACATACACATTTCATCATTGAGAGATTCCTACTGATGAGGGTACTTAGACAGTATGACAGGGTGCAAGGGATTCCACAAGGATTGGCTACATATGCACAGAGGCAACAAGATGCCACGGAGTGGGGATGCACCTTATCCTATGATGCTACTTGAGATGAGTACCAAAGATTACAACCAATGATTTGGGATTATCATCTAGAGATTGTGGAGAGATGTATGACAAAGGAGCACTCACAGTACTTTTGTGGACATCCATTTCCCAGGATCTCGAGGCATGTTGAGCTAGTTTTGGAGCTAGAAGATGATGAGGAGAGAGTGCCCGAACGGAGGAGAGACAAAGGTGGTGGATATGAGGAGGAGGGAGATGGTGGTGACAGGGATGGAGGAGATGGTGGAGGTGGTGGTGATGATGGTGGGGATGGAGATTGGGATGGTGGTGGAGGAGATGGAGGAGGGGGTGCCTATCCAAGACTAGATTTTAGAGTGCCTCGGAAGAGGTGATCCTTAGTAGCTGTGGAACAACAAAACGTGCAGATACAATTTCCTTCTTAGCAACAACAGGCATAGATTGCAACCCTACAAGCTCAGGTCCAAAGACTTCAAGGCCAGCTGACACAGATTCAGGGGCAATTGTAGTCACAAGCACAAGTGCAAATGTAGACAGAGGCTCAACTCTCTCAGGCACAGGCTTAGCTCTCACAGGAATAGGGATAGACTATCGCCTTGATAGCAAAGAGAGATAGGTTGAGATTGTAGGTAGATTGGGTGAAGGGTGTTGTAGAGAGACTACAGAGGGTGACGGAGGGAAGTGGGACAACAAATCATTTTTGGGAGGTATGACACTTTGCCAAGGAGGAAATTTTTATCAAATTAAATATCATGAGGTTGTTCCACCAGAGTGTCATGAGAGCTACTTGTAGTTTTCTAGTCACACCTAGATGAGGACTACTAGCAGGGGTGTGACGCAGCCACTTTGGCAAGATCCAGGCGTAGGTCCATCAGGTGGAGGCACAGGTCCATAGATGCCAAAACCGTTTGGGGGGAGCACTACATAGCTCTGACACATGATTTTTGTTGTATTTTGGACATATATACATTGATACTGATGATTTGTTGTCATTTTTGATGATGTACCTCTTCATATTCAGATATCCCTATACACTTGACATTATTTTGAAATATATATGCAGTGATGATGATGGTTGATCTATATGATTATGTGTGTTGATCATGATGGATGCATTTAGTTATGTATGCTATGTGATGTTCTATATGATGATGATATGATAGATTATGGATGCAACATGTGTTATGATTCTATGATGCTTTTATGAATGATGTCTATATGCTATATGTGATGAATCTTATTATGTGAATGAAATGTGATAGATGCTATGTTTTTGTACTTTTCTAATGCAAATCTATGATGCAATATATGACAATGTTAATGCATAAATGGATGGATGGAATGATTGAATGATGATGTACAATTCTAGGTGTTCCCATGGATTGTGCTTTATTATGATGTATGAGGTGCATTGTACTCTATGTTTTTGTATTTTTCTGATGCAAAAGTATGAACACATGTATGAAATGGATTATGAAAATGTTTCTTTTTGGATTTTTTTTTTGTAATGCAAATGTATGACTAAATGTATAGATGGATGGAAATGATATGGTAAATTCTTTATTTTTGGACTTTCATGATGCAATTATATGACCTAAAGACTAGATGGATTATGAAACGATATGATAATGAGTGAATGACATCCTAATGCTTATGCATCTAAATGATCTTTTCATTAATGTAAAATGTACTCAATCCGTTAATGATAGAGATAACATTACTCATGAAATTGTACCAGCCTTGGAAAAATCTATAAATACAGATGCAAAACTAGTATGAATGCAACCTAAACATGCAAACCTAATAATGCAATGTTTTCATCCTAGTAATCAATTTATTGTGCTTGGTATGATCATTGAGATTTTGAAATGTTGAAAGTAAGTACAAACATCAATGGTATAATTAGGCCATGATGACCTAAGTACTTCTTTCATGATGTTTGATAGTGCAAGTTAACACAAGCATCTAGGTATAATTGGATTGAGATGACTTGAGTATTTCTTGCATAAATTGACAAGAGTTAATTGTTTTCTTATGTGAATAAAGAATGTCATCAGTGATACTTTGTAGAGCATGTCCCACGATGATTCACATAGTAATAATGATCAACTCACAAACAGTAGACAAAGGAAAATATCATTCTCAATCATAGCTTCTCTAGTTCTTGACATCCTTGAGTTGCTCCAGAGAAATGATAACAATAATCATGATGTAAATAATTTGAACATTCACGCCAAAGTGATAAAACATTGATTCAGAGAATGGCCACCAAATGAGATTTGTTTTGACTGATCTTGTTGTTTTTGGTTCAGATGGTTGGTTTTTTATTATGACTGATGTTCAATGTTGCATTTCACTTGATCGTTGTATTTTTATCATGTTGTCGTACTATTGTTTGTCCATCATTTTAAACTCAAAGATAGATTTCCCCCAGTGAGTTCAGGATTTTTCCCCCAGTGGAAACAAACCAATTTATTATGGATATGTACAATGATCGCCAAGCCAAGGTGAGACACAACCGCGACACCCATATATGTACATGAGGCTCAAATGATAGACATGGATAATGATAGCAAAGATCCAACAGTCGAAAAACATTCCAATAGAGGAAAAAGACAGTCCATCACAAATAGCGCATGTTGCTAGGTTTTCACTACTTGCTTTTATTGCACTTTTTTTAGATTTTATGATTTTGGTTTTGATTTTTTCAATTTTTTGTATTTTTCTCTTTTTTTTTGGTTTTTTTTTTCTTTTTTTGTATTTTTTTTTGATTTTTTGTTGTCACCAAGATGCTTGTTTGCTAGGTTTTCATCAGGGCAACCATTTTTTTAGGAATTTTTCCTATTTTTTTGGATTTCTTTAGGACTTTTTCTTTTTTTTTTTGGAATTCTTCAAGAATTTTCTGATTTTTTTAATTTCTTCAGGACTTTTATGGTAAATCAAATGAATCATGTGTATAATTTATTAAGATGGAGGTTGTACATAGGCTCCTCAAAAAGGTCTCCTAGCATGGATAGCTAGTATTCTCTTGATCCATAGATTGACATAATGACAAAGGAACCCAGCCAATTTGGTTCAAACTTTCCTTTCTTCTCCCTATCCTACTGATTGTGTGGGTTCTCCTTGAATACCAAGTCACCAAATTGAAATGTTCTAGGTTTCAACTTATGATTATAGCTTATGGACATTCATTTTTGGTAGGCTTTTAGGTGGTTCACTACATGTTGACATCGTTCATCCAATAATTCCAACTCTTGCAATCTAGGTACTCGGTAGTCCTCATCAGAGATGATACCCTTCAATAACACATGGAGTGATGGTATTTCAACCTCAATGGGTACAATGGCCTTAGATCCATATTCAAGAGCATATGGTGTGGCTCCTGTTAGTGTGTGAATACTGGTTTGGTATGCCCAAAAGTAGGGTTTAATTGGATGTGCCAATCATGTCCAACATTGTTGACCATTTTCTTCAATATTTTTATAATAGTTTTGTTGGAGGCCTCTACTTGACCATTTCCTTAAGGGTAATATGGTGTAGAGAAGTGATGTTGGATCCTTAACTTCTCACATGATTCTTGCATGCCTTAATTTTTGAACGATCTTCCATTGTCAGTGATAATGGTTTGGGGGATGTCATACCAATAGATGATGTAGTTGAGGATGAAGGATGAAATTTGTTTTCCTATGATGGTGATTAGAGGAACAACTTCAATCCACTTTGTAAAGTACTTTGTGGCTGTGATGATAAACTTGTGTCCATTTGACGAAGGTGGATGAATTTTTCCTACAAGATCCAATCCCCACTGACAAAAGGGCCATGTTGGTGTGAATGGATGAAGCTCTTGTGCTAGTGCATGAATGAGGTTGCCATGAATTAGAAACTTTTGGAATTTCTTGATGAACTAAAAAGACTCCTCCATGTTTGGCCAATAATACCCTAAATGAAGGAGTTTCTTGGCTAAGGTTAAACCACTTGAATGAGTTCCACAAATACCCTCATGAACTTCTCGTAAATCCATTTCAAACTTGTCGCGTTCCAGACATCGAAGGAGAGTTCTGTCAAGACCTTGTCAGTAAAGTACATCTGTGATAAGAGTATGTCAAGCGGCTTGGAAAATGAAGAACTTCATTTTTGGTTGTAGGATAGGTCAGGTGGAAGGGTGTTATCTTTTAGATAGGTATAAATTTTACCATAGATTGAGGTATCGACATCAACTAGGTGACATATAACTTGGGACTTGATATCATCATAAGCAGAGGTAAATAGTTGTTCCACCATGAACTCATAACTTATTTTCTCTAGAATTTGTAATAAGGAAGTAATAGTGGCCATGGAATCAACAACTTTATTATCCACTCTTGAAATCTATTTGAATTTGATATCCACAAAGTATTTCTTAAAGTTATCAATATTTCTTTTATAGGGAATCAATTTTTTGTCCTTTGTTTGATAAGCATCATTGACTTGGTTAATGACCAACTGATAATCTCTGTAAACTTGCAATTTTGGGATTTTCCATTCTACTGCTATTTTAATGCCAATGATTAATGCTTCATACTCCACCATGTTGTTGGTGCAAGGGAGCATCAATCTGTATGATTTTAGAATGGTATGTCCTCGTGGAGTGACAAGTAGGATTCTGGCCCCTGATGCATGTTGTGTGTGTGTGTGATCCATCAAAGTATAATGTCTACTATTGTGTAGTCAAGGTGAGGACATCAATGTCTAGAAACTCAATATGTAGAGGATGATCATATGGTAGAGGTGCTTCAGCCAACTTTTCTGTGATTGCTTGTCCTTTTATTGCTTTCCTATCCACATATTGGATGTCAAATTCACTTAGTATCATAACCCACTTGGCTATTCTTCTAGTTAGATTAGCTTTGCTGAGGAGGTATTTTAGTGGATCTATTTTGGTTATTAACTTGATGGTATGAGTTAGCATGTAGTGTCGTAGCTCTTGGGTGGCAAACACTACTTCCAAACAAGCCTTTTCAATGGATGTATAATTGATTTCATAGCCATTTAGCATCCTTCTGATGTAATAAATTTCTCTTTCTTTTCCTATTAAATCCTCTTGTGCTAACAAGGCTCCCAATGATATCTTAGTTGTTGCAATGTATAATAAGAGTGGCTTTCCTTCTGCTGGTGGTATTAAGATAGGTGGACTCATTAGATATTGTTTTAATTGGTTGAAGGCCTCTTCACATTTCTCATCCCATCAAAAAGAAACATTTTCGTGTTGCAAGTGAGTGAAAGGATGGGTCTTGTCTGCTAATTGTGAAATAAATATTCAGATTGATTGAAATCTCCCTTGCAGAGATCATAGTTGGCTGATGTTTTTGGGTGGAAGAATCTCCATGATAGCTTTAAATTTTTCTGAGTCTACCTCAATTCCTTTTTCTGAAACTATATATCCCAAGAGTTTGGCTGAAGTCACCCCAAACACACATTTCTTTGGATTTAGTCATACATTGAACTTCTCCAATTTGGTAAAGATTTTTTCCAAGATCTATAAGTGTCCTTCTCTGGTGTATGATTTGGCCAATAGATCATCCACATAGTCTTCCATGAAGGTATGCATCATATCATGAAAAATTGTTGTCATGGCGCGCTAATAAGGAGCTCCTGCATTCTTCAATTTGAATGACATGACATTCCAGCATAATGTTCCCCACAGACATGTGAAGGTTTTCTTGTCTTAATCCTTTGGAGCTATCTTGATTTGATTATAACTGGAAAAACCATCCATAAGTGACAACATGCCATGTCATGTTGTTAAGTCCACTATGATGCCTATGTTAGGTAGAGGAAAATCATCTTTGGGGAAAACCTTATTAAGATCTCATAAATCTGTACAGATGTGGATGTTGTTGTTAGGCTTTGAGATAGGTACAATATTTGAGATCCACTCGACATAGTCAATGGGTCTAATGAATCCTGCATCCAATAACTTCTTCAGCTCTGCTTTTACCAATAGGGCAATATGTGGATGCATTTTCCTTAGCTTCTGCTTGACTGGTTTTACTCCTGGTGGTAAGGATAGGTGGTGCATGATAAGATCTGGATCAATCCATCGAATGTCAGAATATGACCAAGCAAAGTTGATTTGTTTCTCTATGAATAATTTGAGGAATCTTGGTTTTTCTTGGTCTATCAAGGATGCCACTAAATGGATATTCTTCACTATTTCTGCATTGTTGATATTGATGGATTGTGTGGGCTCAATCAATACTTTTGATCTTTCCTGAAAATGTTCTAGGAGAGTGTCAAATCTTCCATCCTTTGACACCTCAAAGAGGTTTTCATCATTGGATGTGCTCTTTATTTTTTCTTTTTCTAGATTTGATACTGCCATTGAATGGTATTCACCATCAGATCTATTTCTTGTATTATTCATTTTGCATCTAAAAGATTTGAAACTCCCCTATTTGGAAGCTTTGTTATGATGTTCAATGGTGGAATATACTTTGGGATTGTTGGAATAGAGGAAGTTGATGATGGAATCATCATTTGAAAAGGTGGGGATATCGAATGGCTCAGTTTGGTCCTAGTCTATGAGTTTAGGATGTACTAGGGGTAAGGAATCATCAAACTAGTTAAGGTCAGAGATAGTAAGAGTCCTGATGGTGATGTCTTTGATTTTTCCAATAGAAAATTCAAGGTCTATAAGGTAACTTTCCTCTGAATTATCCATTTCACTCCTAGTTTGATCATCTTCACTAGAGTCATCAATGTGTTGTGATCCTCTTTCAAGCAGTCTAGAACCTGAACCTTGTCCCTCCTTGAGTAGGGGTGCATACTTGTGTACCACATCAATGTCCTTGTCATGACTAGACTCTTCAGATATTGAATCCCACTCACATTCATTTGAATAAATTTCATGATCATCACTAGCTTGTAGTTACAAGGTTCCATTGACAACCCTTTGAGTTATCTCTTCTTTGTCTCCTCTTTATAACCCAGCCTAGTCTTGTCTTTTGGATTGATTAAGAGGCGTTGAATTGGTTCCACAATTCCTTCTTTTATTTTTCCTACATGGCCTTTCCCCTCATATCCCATCTTTTGTAAGATTTTGAATCCTTTTCCATATTGTGTTGTTTGTACATTTGCATTGGCTACTTGGGACTCTTCTTCGTCCTTATAAAGCCAGCTTAGAACATCATTGTCTTTGGCTTCATCAACTGTGGTGCCTGATTTTACAAATTGACCATCAAAGAGTGTAATTGGTTGTGATGACTATTGCATTGATGTTGAGGGTTTCCCATATGACTTTGGGGAAGATAGCTGTGAAAGGCATAGAGATTTTTCAATGAAATATTCACCCACACCTTTTTCTTTGAATTGGAATTTTTTCTCAATTTTTTTGGACAAGGAATTTAATTGGGTTTCATGATTTGAGGATGTAGAAGGGGAACCTTCTTCCTTTTTCTTAGACTATTTAGACATGGAACTAGATTGACCTTCATGATTTGGGGAAGTGACCAATAGTTTTGATGAGGAACTTGACTAGCTTTGATTATTGGTAGGGATGGAAGTGGAAGCTTCTCTGTTATGAGGCACAAAGACATCTTGGACTGATTTAAGGGTGTTGCAATATTGAGGACTATTAGAATAAGCTGAGATGGTGATTTCTTGGAAACCACAAGGGAATTTCAAACATTGGTGGTATGTTGACGAGACTGCTTGCATTTCATGGATCCATGGGCGACCCAATAGTATGCTGTAAGTCAAATCCTTGTCCAAGACTTGGCAGATTACATCTTTCTGAATCAGTTGTACTTGAATGGGTAAGACAATTAATCCCTATGAAGATCTTTCCTCATCATTGTATGCTTTTATTGTAATCTTTTTCTTTGAATCTATTGCATTTTTAGAAAATCCTAGGGCACAAACAAGCTTTAAAGTACATATATTCAGGTTGGCTCCTCCATCTATTAGGACACTTTTGACATGATGTTTATGAATTAGGACTTCAATATGGAGTGGGGCATTGTGGGGATGATAAATATATGTGTCATAATTTTCTAAAAAAGATAAGTAATGAGGTGCAGTCAAATGTCCCACCATGGCCTCAAATTTACACACTTCCAGATCTATTGGTACTATTGTGTCCACTAGGGATTTTTCCAAAATCTCTTTGTGGGCAGGTGAAATCTTGAGTAGTTCCAATATAGATATTTGCATGGGGATCTTTTGTAATTGGTCTACTATGTTATATTGATTGGACAAGACCACGTTTGTTTTAGACGAACTTCCTTTTAGTACATATTTAGCCTATGCTCTCATGGTCACATTTACTGGTATGTTGTCCTATTTCCAATTGATTTTAATGACATTAATTTAAGTATCAGTTGCAGCCATGTCTTGTTTGATTTTATTAATCTGATTTTCAACTATAATGATGTCTTGTTCATGTTCAATTGGAATGTCATTAATTGGATTGTTGGCTGCAATAGTGTCTTGGTTGTCATTGGTTTCAATGTTAGTCATTTGATCTTCCACTGTTGAGATATGAAGGATGATAGTATCATGGACATAGTTTACATTCTTCCCTTTGTTGTTTTTTGTAGAGGACTCCCCTTTTTCATAGTTCGGTAAGGGATTTTTGAATGCTCTATGATCAACATTTGTTTGGAGTCCTTCTATTTGTATGACTTTGTCATTTATTAAGTCTTGTATCTTGTGTTTCAATTGCATGAAACTGTTTGTTTGATGACCTTTGCACTGATGAAATTTACAGCAATAAGCATCATTCCACCATGATGATTTTACTTTTGGTTCAAACCCTTGGGTGTCAGGTAGTACATTATAAGGTTATTTGCAAGAAGTTCTCTCAATGCAGATTTGTGTGATTGACCCAAAGGCATGAATTTTTTGAGGGTTTTATTGTGTTTGATAGGGTAGAGGTTTAGATGGGGTATTACTTTGATTATAGTTGTTTTGATTGTTGTGTTGGTTAACATTTTGATTAGTGCCTTGATTGGTGTTTTGATCAGTATTGGTTGTGGTTCCTGATAGATTAAAGATCGGTTTGGAATTATGTGTTTTGGCAGCACCATCATTGGCATTCTTATTTCTTGTCCAAAATTTTGATTTCTCATTATTATTATGATGATTGGAAGAGCTAGCATTGTTTTATCCTTCATTGTCAATTTTCAATACCCCTCTTTTGACTAAAGATTCTTCAATTTTGAAACCATTTTTTATCATCTTCTCAAAGCTAGGGGGACATTGCAATTGAAGCCTATAGCTCATTTTGCTATTGAGGTCGTCAATAAAAATTTCCATCTTTTCTTGTTCGGGTATAGGATGAGCATATTGAGCAAATAACCTTCTCCACCTTTGTAAGAATATGAGAAAGGATTCTCCTTGTTTCTATTTGGTATTACAAAGATCCTTCATGGTTATCTCATGTGAAATGTTATATGAATATTGAGTGATAAATTTGTTGACAAGTTCTTCAAAAGATTTTATGCCTGGCTATAGTTTCGAAAAGCATTCCATACAATGGCCTCCCAAGCTGTGAGGAAAAAGTCTCATCGAGTAGGTATCTTTGTGAGAAAACTCAAGACTCATGGTTCGAAATTTCCTCACATGGTCTATGGGGTTAGATTTTCCATTTGTATTTGTCATATGTTGGGAGGTCACAATTTGGTGGGAATGGTATCATGTTCAAATTCCTATCAAAAGGGTAGGGACAAATATCTTTTGGTAGTCTCTTTTTCCATGTCTTGTAATTATTGTTGAAGGTTCTTCATTTGATGTGTTAGGGCATCCATTTGATCTACATTTGGTGTTTCAGTTTCAGTTTTCTTTGGTGTTATTTTCAATTTATTGACATCAAAATCACTTGGTAATTTTACCCCTTGGTTTGCTAACATTAGAAGATATTTTTCTCCATCCTTTTCAAAGATCCTCTCTAGGAATTTGTGAAATTTGGGATCTTGGTTTGCTTATTCTATTTCCTCCTCTGTTATTTTTTCTATTTCATTTTGAGGAATTTTGTGGAAAGGGTTTTCTTCTAGTTCACTTGTAGTGTTTTGAGGTTCAAGTTCCTTATCCTTAAGTTTTTTCTTTTTGGGATCTTGTTAAAACATGCATGCAAGTGGTGAAGGTTTGCTAAATTTTGATCTTTGTTTAGGAGTGCCAAAGAGATACCTAGGTTGAATAGAATGATGAATTCTATTGATGGGACTAAGGTTAGGAAATTCGATGTAAAGTGTGTTGTTTCTAGATGAAGGATGACAAATCTTGATGGTGAAACTCAACTTAATGATAAAATTTAGGTTTGAGGGTTGGGAACTTATAGATGTTTGATCAAAGTTTAGGTAAATGATTTCACTTGTGAATGCAAATTTTTCCAAGTTCAAAGCAATGTTGGAATAAGGAAAGAACTCTTATATGGAAAATATCCCTAAATATGGGTTGAAAATGTCAGATAGGGGGTAAAATTTAGCTTTTCGGTTATAAATCTAGTGGAAGCACTGCAACAGTCAGTGGATGTGCTAAAAGGTAGATGCACTATAGAATTTCTTGGATGTGCCACATAATGGCTTGGATTCACTACAAGATTGGTTAGATGCACTATAGAATAGCTTGAATGTGCTAGAGGATTAGTTGGATGCGCTACAAAATAAATTGAATGTGCCAAAGTATGGGGTGTATGCATTGTAATAATGGGTGAATGTGCTACAGAATGCAATGGATGCACTGGCCTATATGGCGAATGTGCTATAATAGTAGATGGATGTGCCAAAGAATGGTGTAAATGTGCTAGAATAATCAGTGGATGTGCTAAATTGGGAAAATATTACAGTTTATTGTAAGTTTGTTTGATTTTTTTGATTTTTTAGTCAAAGAATTGGTTGTTTCAAAGGATGTTTTTTGAATCAATTTTTTCACTTCCAGTGTGTGATGTTTTGTTTTAAGTTTATTTAAAAAAACATTGGTAAAACACATCAAGCTTGTACAATTCGTAAGGCTGTGTAGGACAATATTTACTGGATTCCCACTTGGATTTTTCTCCAGTTGTACCTACTTTTAGCGGATGATTAGAAGCTTGGCTACACTGGCTCCCCTCCATGATACTCACTTCTCAATTCAGCCAAGCTTCAGTACCCATGAATCTCCCATGGAATACTTCTCATCTCTACTAAAAGCTACAAAAATGTGGGACGACTTCAAAGGTTAGACCTTTTACACCAATAAGTAGAATAGGATTTTGGCTTGCTATTACAAAAGGTTCTAGTATAGGCATTTCATTCATGGGGGATCATCCATGTGGCAAGAGACCATTGTTTCCCTTCTTTTTAGAACAATCCTTGTGATACTTGAACTTTCCTCAAGTACCCACACTTCTATACTGGTTGGAAGTTGCTTGGGTTTAGCATGTTCCTAGTTGGTTTATTCCCTTGGGTGACTACTTTTCCCACAAGGCAAGCCCTCTAAGGATAAAACAAAATTTAAAAAAATGGGTCTGGTTTTTTGGTCACCCAATTAAGGGGAGAGCATATTCCTACCATTCATCAAGCACATAAAACATGGTGTTCTTTCCCTCCTAATTAATATAGATTCCTAAATTAACCAAAAGGAAATAAATCAACTCCATCCCCTGCACCAAATTTATTAGTAGTTTTCAATAAATGTTCTTTGACAGTGTTCAAATGTTTTAGCAGAGTCTCTAATAGCATTTATGAAACCTGTACAACAAAAAAACATTCATCAGTTTTTAGAATTTGGAAAATTTCACAATGAAAATTAAATGTGCCATTATAGCAATTCAATGCGCTAAAAAGGTAGATGCACTTGAGAATGTAGTGAATACGCTATAGAAAATAGTGAATGTGCTACAAAAAGTAATGGATGCACTATAGAAACCCCTTGATGCACTGATGAATGACTTGGATGCACCAAAAGAACTCATGGTTGCACTGTAACAGTTAGTGTATGCACCAGAAAATGTTTCAGGTGTGCCAAAATAATTAGAAGTTGTGTTGAAAGAATTCATGTCTGAACCTGTAAGCACACTTTCCAAAAAATGTTTAAAATAACACAGGCTAGGCCCCACGGTGGGAAAAAATTTATGTGTGCAAAATATGGGAATTATAACAAGTAATTCAAACCACACAATTGATACAACGTGTTATATTAAGGAAATAAAATTTAACAATTCAAGATCAAGTTCAGTTGGGAAGGGGAATGAACTTTGGAGAACTACTTTTGCCCAATTGGTGCAGGGTACATAATTCCTCTCATTCAAAATTGGACCGTTGCTTATGCCAAGCTACAGTGGAAAAAATATAGAAACGTATCAACCCCACTCCTGCAATCAAAGGTGATATCCTAAGTGTTCAAGAAGATCCCCAAGGGAAAAGAGTGATGCCTTCTAAAAAGGCATCTAGCAGTAACAATGCAAGTGAAAAAGCAGGCAACTCTGCAACTGCTGGTTGTTGGACTTTAAGATTTGATGGGTCCAAATCAAAGAATGGAGCTGCGGAAGGTTTTGAGCTAGTTAGTCCAAGAGGTAAGACATTTTTTTCTGCTCATAGACTTCAATTTCACTGTACAAATAATGTAGCCGAATATGAAGCCTTAGTGCATGGACTGTTAATGGCATTGAAGAAGAAGGTTAAGATCTTGCAATTTTTTGGAGATTCTGAGTTAATAGTCAAGCAAATCAAGAGACAATACTCTTGTCATGATAGGAGAATGACTAAATATAGACATCGAGTGTGGGACCTAATTGAAGGATTTGATGCCTTCAACATTCAGTTGATTCCACGAAATAAGAACTAGACAACTGATTCTCTTGCTCAGGCAGAAAGTACCTTGCAACCTCTATCTCTTTCGGGACTAAAGAAGTTTACTGTGGAGCTGACCCTAGTATCATCAGTACCTAATAATATAACCAACTTCCAGGTATTTGAAGATGACAAGCACATCTTAGATTTTATTACTAGTATTGATGTCTTTGCTTCTCAAATCATTAATGAAACTGAACTTCAAGAAGCTAAGATGGACTTGGAAGGGGTAATTAATCTGAAGACCAACACAATTCCCAGGGGAATGGTTCAACTAGAGAGGATCTTTGATTTGGACAAAATTAGAGATCGGGAACATGATACTAGGAAAGGGTCTATTAGTGGACAGTGTGACAAATATAATGTAGGATCTCAGGAGGATGTCAAAAATGTTCTCATTGGAAAAGTGTTCACTCCAATATAAAGACAAGGAATTATTGATGCATTACATAGATATCCAGATGTGATAGCCTAGGGTTATGAAGACTTAAAGACTTATGATACATCAATCATAACCCATACTATTCCTCTCAATCCAGGAGTAAAGCCTTTCAGACAGAGGCAAAGGCCCATCAATGCTTTGCTAGAACCCATAATATAGAAGGAAGTGTAGAAACTATTGTCTGCAAGGATAATATTTCTGGTCAGACACTCCACCTGGGTTGCAAACCTAGTTCGAGTATGGAAGAAAAATGGTGAAATCAGACTATATGTGGATTTCAGGAACCTAAATAGAGCCTTAAAGAAGGATAATTATCTAGTGCCCTCACTGGATGAAGTACTGAAGATTGTCAATGGATCTCAAATGATATCTTTCCTGGATGGTTATTCGGGGTATAACCAAGTTATGGTGCAGTATGAAGATAGGCACAAGACTGCCTTCACCACCAAGTGGGGCACTTTTTCCTATAGAAGGATGCCTTTTGGCTTAATTAATGTTGGAGCCACATTCCAAAGAGCGATGGACATTTACTTTAAAGACATAATTGGTAAGTGTATCATCATTTATATGGATGACCTAACTATCTTTTCCAAGAAGAGAGGTGATCATATCTTAGATTTATGCAAAGTTTTTCAAAAATGTAGAGTTTAGGATATCTCTCAATCCAAAGAAATGCATGTTTGGAGTGGACTAAGGTAAATTACTAGGACATGTTCTCTTTGAAAAGGGAATTTCCATTGATCTAGAATGCAAAGAAGCCATTCTTAAGATTCCACTGCCTACCAGTAAAAAAGAAATGAAATCATTCTTTGGAAAGATCAACTTTGTGAGGAAGTTCATCACTAGGTTTGTAGAAATAGTTAAGCCATTGAACGCAATGTTAAAGTAGGAGGCCAAAGTCGAATGGAATGCAGAAGCAAAAGAATCATTTGCAGAAATAAAGAGGGCTATTGCTGAAGCTCCTATTTTGGTAAACCCAAACTATGCTAAACCATTCTATATATATTCATTTGCCTTTGATCATTCCTATGCTGCTATGTTAACTCAAAAGTTGGATCAAGGAAATGAGCATCCCATAGCATTCATGAGTGCACCATTGAAGGATGCAGAGTTGAGATACCCAAGTGTGGAAAAGAAAGCCTATGCCTTAGTTAGGGCTGTAAAAAAATTTAGGCATTATATCCTCAAAAACAAAATCTTTGCAATAGTTCCTGATTCAGCGATTAAGTTGTTGTTGATGCAGAATGAGCTGGGGGAATGCAGAGCCAAATGGGTAACTATGTTACAAGAGTATGATATGAAAATTCAACCCATGAAGTTGGTAAGAGGGCAAGGGCTTACACAGACAATGGAAGAGACATGCACTGACCTTACAACTCAGAATTATAATTTAGAGAATGTTTCTCCTGAAGAGTGGTATGATGATATTGCTCATTATCTCCTAACCTAGAGATGCCCCGATCATCTCAATTTAGTACAAAGAAGGGAATTGCACTTAAAGAGTGATAGTTTCATGTTGAAAGGAGTTGTCCTGTATAAGAAAAATCATGAGGGTGTTTATTTGAGGTGCCTGGGAAAGGAAAAATCTGCAAGAGTGATGTTGGAGTTTCATGACAGATATGGTACAGGCCATGGATCAGCACCTTCTACAGTGAACCAGATCCTGAGAGTTGGTTACTATTACACTGTTCAAAGACACCCACACTCATGTTAGAACTTGTCATGTGTGTCAGACTACTGCCACTAGAGAGAAGTATGTCGCACTCCCACTCCAACTAGTATTTGAGGTAAAACCCTTTGCACAGTGGGGAATGGACTTCATAGGTCCAGTCAATCCACCTTCCTTCATAGGACATAGGTATATCCTTACAGTCACTGATTATTTTACAAAATGGACTAAAGCTCTTGCATGCAAGAAATGCACTTCAGAGGTAGTAATTAACTTCATAAAATTAGGTATTCTTAACCATTTTGGATGCCCCATGTCTTTAGTTTGTGATAATGGTCCTGCATTTTCATCTTTGAAGTTTTCTAACTGGGCTTTTGACCATGGGATTATAATTAAATTTGCATCCAACTATTACCCTCAGGGTAATGGTTTAGTTGAGTCATACAACAAAAATCTCCTGACTATTATTCACAAATTGTTAGAAAGAAATTTGAAGGATTGGCATACCCAACTTAGATTTTCTCTGTGGGAAGATCGCACCAGACATAAGACTTCCATAGGGATATCACCTTACCACCTGGTTTATGGATTAGAGCCTGTGTTTCCTATTTAATTAAAGATCCCCACCTTGTAGTTCATTAATGAATATTATGATGAGGGAGATAAATATGAGGCTAGACTTGTAAAATTATTACACCTTGAGGAAAAGAGAGATGAAGCCCTAGAAAAAATTTCTAAACATCAAGGGGATATCAAGAGATGGTTTGATAAAAGAGCCAAGGTTAAAGCTTTTAGGATTTCTGACTTGGTTCTTTATTGGGATAAAGCCCATGAACATAAGGGAGAGCATGGAAAATTTGATAAACTTTGGCTTGGCCCTTACCAGATCTCAAAAATTCTGGGAGATAATGCTTTTTGTTTGAAAAATCTCACTGGAGAGCATATCCCACTGCCTGCCAATGGGCAGTATTTGAAGCATTATTTCCAATCTTGAGCTGTTTTCAGCTCTTGTCTTGTATATAGTTAGGTTAGGTTTCCCTTTCTGCTTTGCTTTTTGTTTTTGTTGGTGTGGGTTTGCTCTTGGTTTGTTTTGTTTTTGCTCCGCTCTTGCTTTGGGGTTTCTCTATTTTCGCCTAGATGTGTTGCACCTGCATGGCAAATATATCATTATCTGGAATTGTTCTAAGTATTTCCTTGGTGAACTTTAGTCTTGCATCTTGAGAGGATGGTTGACATTTGTACTATTGCCAATAGTCTTAATATTAGATTTATAGAAGATTGATCATTGACTTTAATTTGAATTCGAAGTACTCTGAAATCTTCTATCTCTCATATATCTTAAGAATCCTGATGTTACAATAGGAATCCTTGTGAAGTTTTGTCAAGTGAAAAATCTTATTTCTACTTCAACACCACTATGGTTCTCAGCCCTGAGTGTGAGCTTCATTGTTCATAGGTTGAAATGAAAGTGACATATAATGAATATCAAAAGAAAGAAAAATGAAATATTGAATATCAAAAGAATAAATTCAACTTATCAAGGGTACTTGAATATCTCTATCAGGGCTATAGATGCCTAGCTGGTAGTAGAGCTATGTTCAAGAGAGTCACAACAATAACCTCATTGGAGCTATGGATGCCTGACTAGTAGCAAGGCCCTATCCAAGTTGCTTTTGAAGTTCGAGTCCTTATGTAGCCTGACTTGATTGAACTTGGTTTTTGTAGTAACTTAAGGAGGGAAATGAACTCATATGCACACACTTGGATTTTTAGTTTATGAAAGGTTTGGCTACCCTTTGGTTCTAATTATTTAAATCTGTGCATTCTAACTTGTTGTTTGATGGTGAGATTGAAACTAGAGATTATGGGTTCTTGATTCCTGTTCGTCATCAAATGCTCTAGAGCATTTTCCCAGCAGAAGTCACCATTTGTTGTGCAATTTTTGCACACATGCCTTGCTGAAAGCAGGGACCCTCTTTTGCTTTGGTTTTGGCTTCTTGGCCCTTTTATTTTGAGGTTTTATCTTATTTGGGAATGTGCTTAAATGTTTATTTTTGATTGCCTGAGTGTTTCCCTAGGTTATTTATTAAAAATCCTAAGTTCTGGACAAGGTTCGGGTTTTTACCCTGATTCAAGATTTTCCACCCTAGTTGGATTTTCCTAGATCCCACTTGGATTCTGGCTGGACCTTGTTGTTCAGGGATTTTTGGTATTCATGGATTTTCACGTGGGCTAGATTTTCCTAGATTCTTCCCTGTCATTGGCTTCCTGGGTTTTCTGACTGTCTTATTGATTGTATTAATGGCTTCATGCATGCTTTGAAGGATGTATTTAACTTGATTTTCAAGATATTTTGTGCCATCATGCTTACTATTTGTCATTGTTTGAGCTGAGGAGTGCTATCTTGTGATTGGTTGACTTCATTTTGAGGTGTTTAGGTTTGAATTGATTGATTTGGTAGTGATTTCTTGTGCATTCCTTCATCTATTCTTTGTGGATGCCATTGGGCTTCACATTTGTTATTTCTGAGATTAATTCCTGCTTTATAATGGTATGTTATTATTGCCCTAGCTTTGAATTATGAATTATGAATAGTATGTTGATGTTATGAGAGCCTATGGGATTCAAATTCCTACGTATTTGATCATTTCATGCTAGGGTTGTGAAGTATTGCGTTATTTGTCATCTCCTAGGTGAGTTTTGAGCTCATTTATCTATCTACATTTTGATGAATATTGCCTGAGAGTAATTAGGAAACCCTAGTAATGACTTAGTAGTTGAAACAACTGAATTCTGAGCTTGCCTATGCACTAATGGCAGATGAATAGGGTTTCAAACCTAGGGAAGTGCCATGTCAGGTTATTTCGTCTTAAAATTGACCTAGAATGTAAAGAAAATCTATGAAAGGTCCATCCTTGACTTGTCATGAGTTAAAATTTTGAAATTCATGATTGATTTGGTGTTTGGGTAAAATCGTGACTTTCCGTCCCTTCCAAATTTTCTTCATTGTGACCCTTCAAAGTTGGGGAGATTTCATATTGATCACCTTGTATTTCACCGAGAAGCCTTCCTAAGTTCATATTTGATCGCCATGATAGTATCATTTCTCACACTGATAAAGTCTTCTATGTCCATTGACAAGACAAGCCCTAGTCAGCAAGAGGTCATAGCGGGCTCCATTAGTTATACTGATATTCATTTCTTTCGGCGAGCTCACAACTCTTGCCGAGAACTTCACCTATTGTCGAGACTACTGATGGTCACTAAAACTTCATGGTGAAACCTTCCTTTCTTAGCGAGCTCTGATCTTCTTTTGGGAGACCACATGCTATCAAAAAGAGGTTATACTAATGGGACTTCATGTTGGTGAAACATTATGCAGTCGGCAAGACCTCTGGCTGAATCCAAAACCTATCACCGAGACACTGCAACTTCATTGTGTCCTCATTCCGAATGAAATTTGTTTGGCTGAAGTGCATTGCTTTTGCACCAATTGGTTTGGAGTTTTGACTTATCCATGGATTTCTGTCGGGTCCGGATTTCTCCTAAATCTAGCATCTCTCTGATTTTCTAAAGTTTCCCCTCTTGCTTGTTCTTTGTAGAAATCTGTCCCTCATGAATTTTCTTGAAATCTGATGAAATATAGAGGAACGTGAGATAATTGGATTTGTTTATGATTTGTGATACATTTAATGATTATTTCATGTCATATTTGGATTTCCTATGTAATTTATTGATTGATCATGATCAGGTTTAAATGGTTAAGTAGGTGTTTCCTAGTTATTTCATTAGAATTAGATCGGTCTGGAATTTCCTGAAATTCCTCTCTGGCTCAGATTCTACAGATGGTCTTGAAACTTGAAATTTGTTGTGGTCATCTCATATGAATTGCAATAACACTTTGGCTATATTAGATTCATTCTAATGATGTATAGATGAATTAACCTTGCTCTCCTATGGCTTTTCACTATGATTTCTGTGTTGAGTGCAGGCTAAATCTAGCAAGGCAGCAGTTGGGTCATCAATGTTTGATGTAGAGAGGATTAAAATGGACATTAAGAGCACAATTCCTGAGAGTAAAATCACTTCAGTTTGGTCAGAGGTGACTAATACAAATGTTAGATCATGGGATTATGAAGAGTTTAAAGAAATAATGGCGATTAAGAATTCTCCTTTGGTGGCTAGCAGGATGATGGAATCAGGATTGTCACATGTTGCTAGTTTCCCTTTTGCAGTGCAGTGTTATGAGCTGGTCCTTGAATACACCAGGAACTATGATCAAGATACACAAAGAATAATTGGTCCTCAGGGGAGAGTTTTAGCTAATCTCAACCCTATTTCCATTTCCCAAACATTTGATATGCCAAACAGGTCTCATGTGGTGGGATTCAACATAATGGTGGCTCAAGAGTTCTACGATGAGTAGACTATGAGGTCGCAACAATTTATCAATTCTTGGCTGGAGAAGCCTAAGTCTCACTATTCTAAATTACCCAAGCAGCTATTCAGGATAAAGTTCAAGAAGGAATACTATGATGCCATCACTCTTCTTAGCAGGGTGGTTGGATTGAAGAATGCTGGCATGTTTGAGAATTGGATGTGCCATGTGATTGTGAGGATGGAATAGGAAAAGATTTATTACCATTGGGTAGGGGTCATTAGTAGAGTAGTCCATGAACAGTTATCCAATGTGTTGCAGACCAAGACTTTCACAATGACTTCATATCTGGTCTATGCACTTGCAAGATTCCACCCCTACAAAGGATTGGATACAAGGGGAATTTTTGGACAGGATATTATCTATGAAGTTTTCCCTCAGTTGCACTTGGGAGGTTCAAACTATAGGAGGGAAAATGATGCATTTACCATGTATATCACTAGAATTCTTTAGGAAGCAGAGCATGTCAGGATTTCAGACCTAGCAAAGGAACTCATCAAGAAATATGGGGCTTGGTTTATTCAATTCCCAACTTTCTCCTACATTAGGATTGATGGCTACTAGAGGGCTCCATATAGACTTCCAAGATACCCTACCGATCACATTCTACTATTGGAGGTCACTAGGTAGATATGTGACTTTAATGCCATTATCAAGAAAGACAAGCATAAGACTGGATTTGGTGGAGACTTCCCCTTGAGGATTGGTACTGGAAAGGTTTGTCCTTCTATTAGTTTCGCTCAGGCTTCAAAGGAAGAAATGAGTACCCCTGGTTTGTATTTTCATTCTAGGATATCAATGTTTGATATTATAGGAGAAGCTCAAAAGAAGGCCAGCAAAGAGTTTTTCCATAAGGTGAACTTGGAGGACTACTGGGCCAACTGCAGTGATGAATTTGAGGTCAGGAAGAAGAAATTATCCTAGCTTCTAATTGAGTTAGTTTGATTGTACAATGTAAAGGTAGTTCCTAATCAATTGGAAGATGATGGAAACTTGATCCAAGGTCATGCTTATGAGGCCATAAAAGACAGACCAATTGGTGATGTGGATTGGTTAGAGGAGGAAAAAAAAATAATTGAAACTAGTGGATGCAGTTATCAAATTTATTAGGATGTGGCTAAAGCATAAGCTATGGGAGCTGGAAAATAATGGTGTACAGTGCACCTATGCGCTAATGGGAGATTTGGATCCCCACTCCACCTCTGAGGAATCTACCGAGCAGGATCCTAAGGGCAAGGGTAAGTTGGATTCTCCGTTCAAAATCAAAATAAAAGGTGTTCAAGAAACAAAGGTCTAGGAAATAGAAAAATAGAGAAAACCAAAGGCAAAGCAGAGGACAAGGACTAGGAAGTCTGAGCAGAAAGGGACTGAAAATTAGAATCCTGAAATTGATGTGTCAGTGCCCAAGAGGAGAAGAATCATAAAATTGTCAAAGAAGGAAAGCTCCAAGACTAGGGAGGAAGAAGTTTCCCCACCAGTGGTAGATACTGAAAGTTTAGAGGAGAAGGCTAGGGACAAGGAGGTCTAGGACTCCTTCTCCCAGGGACAATGTGCATGAGGCAGATCTCCCTCCAGTGGTTTCTCATGAGGAGCAGCATGATGATGTGCCTTTCACTCATGGAGCTCAAGGCAAGCCTGGTGAGTCAAAGGATGTTGAGGATCATTTGGATATTGAAGGGGAGGAGTTTCATGAAGGTGATCTCTATAGTGCAGAGGAAGAAATTAAAAAGATAATGCAATCCCCTATGGTTGCATATGTGGATTCCCCTGTCAAAACCGAAGAAGTCCCTCCACATGAAGAGGAAATAGTGAAGGTTCCCTCACCTATACATGAAGAAGAGCATGTTGAGGAGAAGGAAATAAACACAAATGAGACTCCTAATAAACAAAATTTGAGTGAGGAAGCACCTAAAGATCAGCAGGAGGAGGAACAAAGTGAGGTGCAATTGGAATCCACTGTCCTTGGTTGGTTGGACAAAGAGATAAAGAGAAAACAATTTTTTATGGAAGATAGTCCACTGAATTGGGATGCACTACTAGCCAAGATTGGAAAAGATAAAGGTAAGAAGAATGCTAGGGTGATCTCGAGGATTGAAAGAGATGAGGCTTATGATAGAGTTGTTCACATTACCACCCCTACTCTGGACAAAAAACAAAGATAATGTGGCTGGAAAGGATTATAATGTGCAGACTTTCAACTTGGGGCCTGCTGCTGTGGAGCAGGATATTGAAGATTATGAGGGTTCTAGTGCAGTCATAGTGGGTAGGCTAAGAAAGGAAATAAAGACCAAGCATGAGTTGAAGAAAGAGAATGAAAATCTCAGGAAGTGCTTGGAGGAATTAATGAATCCTCTACAATCCATTAACCCTTTGGTTTCTGTTGTGCATCCTTTGCCTCAAGAGACCATCACTAAGCTTGAAAAGATGAAAGCTTTTGCTGTTGCCACCAAAAATTGGTTGCAAGGGGTTCAGACCAAAGGTAATGATGCCATTAAGGAGATTTTGTCAACTAGGAAGGATGCTATCATGGCAACTGATTGGTTGAAGGTGGTGTTGGCACAAGATAGGGAAGATACAAATCTTCTGATGCAGAAAACTAGAACTATCATGGAGTACACATGGGATAGGTTGGTAAGTGATGGGATTCTTCCTTCTTCTAGAGCTTCCAAACCATGGGAGTGGTATGAGACATTGCAAATTAGGCAGAAAGTATTAAAGAAGATTTACAAACAAAGGAGGCAAATTGATGATACCCTATCTAGTGTTTACAATGGATCCATTGCCTTCTTTGAAATTATGAGGGGCAGAAGGAAGATCACACCCAAGTACTTGAGCTTGGAATAGTTGAGAAAGTGGTGGCATGATGTTTATGCCCCCAATTAATGATGGTTCCATCTTTGAGCATCAGTTAGATGATGTGGCCACATACACTGCTATCATTGACGAATACCTAATGTACAAGGTGGATTGGGATAGGTTGGTAAAGCAATCAAGGGAGGAGATTGCGTCAATTGAAAGGTGACTTAGGGTTTTTCCATTACCACTTGTGGCTGACTTGGATGGGGCAATCTTGAAAGTCCATGAAGGACCGGATCAGAATAGAGACAAAGGGGAAGGCAGTTAATGCCCAACTACTTCAAGATTTGTGCTTCCCCATTATCGCGCCCTGCATTGGTTCGAGCTGCATTGGGAATCCTAAGCTGACTTGGGTGTAGTTTCTGCATTTAATGCATTCCTTCATTCCATTTTGACTTTCTCCTGGCTAGTTGGTGGTGCCCAGTTAATGCTACAGGCTCTTGCTTGGCTGACGGGTTTTCTGGGGGATTCTATATATTTGGCATTTCACCTCATTTGTAAGAGTTAGAAATAGAGAAAAGGGTTAGAAGATAGATGTAGAATAGATCAAAATAGTTAGAAGCAAATAGAGTAAGTTAGCAGGTAGTTGTTCTCAAGCAAATATTGTAACAGAAAGGGAATTGTTGCTACAGTGGATAATTCGAATGCAAGTAATGACATTGTGATTTGGTGCCATACTTGTATTCTCTTGTCTTGCATGGTTCTTGTTATTCTATCTTTAAAATTGCTTTGAGGAGGTTAATATTTAGATTAGATGTGATTCAATAATGTTTGTGATTTGATACTTGAATGTTGCAGCAATCCTTTAGTCCATACTTTTTGCAACCAACTGATTGTTAGTTGCTTTGCAAAGTTAGCCTGGACTTCATATTCAGTGTGCTTAATTCAATTGTGAGGATTTTTTCATTTCAATTGCAATGGGTTTGTTGAATGAATGTTCATGATTTGAAAATATTAGAACCTCAAAAGATTGTACTGCTTTCTGTATGATTGCAGATTTATCTGGGTCAAGTAGAGATCAGTTTTAAGGGATTGGTCCATTTCAGTGTTTGTCATTTGTATTTTTAATCTTAGGTGTAATATTAGATTTAGAAATCTCTTTGAAACCTTTATCCTTTTCTATTTATTTGATTATTGGGTTAGATCTAGGATTAAAGTATCATTAGATTGTTAGATCTAATAAAATCGATTCAATATTTTGCTTGTAGTAAAGTCCCATTGTGATTACCAGCATTTTCACATTTTATCACTGAGTTGTTTATGCATTGTCAAGACTTGACATTAAAGACCTTGGGGTTATCTCTTGATGCTTGATAATAGAGATTTACCTTTCAAGTGAGATAGGATATTATATTCTATCTGAGTTGTTGCTATGCAGAAAACACCATCAACAAGTTGGAGCTATTGAAGAGATTGTAAAACTTGAGATAGAAGGAAAATACTATGAAAGAGTACATTGAGGAATTTCATAAGATCATTATCAGGACCAAACATAGTGAAGAAATCAAGGAGAAAGTGGCAAGATATATCAATCGACTAAGGATGAACATTCAAGAAGAATCAGCTGAGGATGAACATTCAAGAAGAGTTGAGTCTGGTGAGGATGAATTCAGTAGAGGAAGCATATCAGTTTGCTTTAAAGGTGGAGGAAAATCTAAAAAAAAGACATGAACAAAGGTAGAGAGGAAGAGGAGGTAGATTTCAAAAAGGAAAGTCACATTTCAGAGGAGAAAAAAATATGTGGAGCAAAACAAGGACAAAGATTCATACCACAAGGAAGAAAGGGATACCAATTCATACCAGAGGGGGAGAGATGACATAAATTCTTACCGCCACAATAGAGGAGGCTACAATTCTTATCAAAATGATGGATACTAGAGAAATGAGAAAGGATATGAAAAGAGAAATTTCAGAGGAACCTATTTTAAGTGCAAAGGAGGACATAGAGCATTTGAGTGTCGCTAGGAAGGAAAGAAGAATGTAAATCATGCAATAACTGGATATGTGGAGGAAGGACTAGTGGAACCACCGAGTTCCAAGGGAAGTCCTAAGAAGGGAGAACCATTATTCATGAGGAGAGCATTGTTCTAGCAGAAAGAAATATGTAAGGAGGCACCATAGAGGAAAAGTTTGTTTTGGACTAGATGCAAAGTAGGAGGTAAGTGTTGTAAAGTTATCATTGATAGTGGTAGCACAAATAACCTAGTTTCTGAGGAAATGGTGATAAAGTTGAATTTTGAAAGAAGGAAACATCTAAAACCTTATAGGATATCCTGGATTCAAGATGAGCACATGGCTAGTAAGTGAGCAATGCCTAGTGAAATTCAAAATAGGATCATATTATGATGAAGTTCTATGTGATATTATGCCAATGGATGTATGTCATATGTTGTTGGGTAGACCTTGGCAGTATGATAAGAAAGTTGTACATGATGGGAGAAAGAATATCTATACCATAATGTCCAATGGAAAGAGAATCACCTTGACATCTTTGGAATATGAACCTAAAAGTGAAGTATGTGGTATGGCTAGAATCAATTTGGTAGATGGAAGGAAATTTTTGGATGGATTGAGACATGAGAACATGTGTTTTCCTTTGATTCCAAGGAAGTGGAGAGCCCTAGATGGAGAGAGAATCACAAGAGAAGAATTGTCAGAGAAGGAAGTCACTGAACTAATAATAGAGTACCAAGATCTTGTATTAGAAAATGTACCTAATGGATTACCACCAATCCAAAGTATCAACCATCATATAGATCTTATTCCAAGAGCTAGTTTTCCAAACAAAGATGCACACCAGATGATGCCAGGAGAGAATGTGGAGCTGAACAGACAGATACAAGAATTGTTGAAGAAAGAATTGATCAAGGAAAATATGAGCCCATGTGTGGTACCAGCTGTACTTGAAACTAAGAAAGATGGAGAATGGAGGATATGCATAGATTCAAGAGCTATCAATAAGATCATTGTGAAGTATAGATTCCCATTTCCTAGGATGGATGACATTATGGATAGTTTGAGTGGAGAAAAGTATTTCACCAAGATAGATCTAAAGAGTGGATACCATCAAATTAGGATCAAAGAGGGAGATGAATGAAATACTACTTTCAAGATAAATGAGGGATTGTATGAGTGGTTGGTCATGCCATTTGGTCTAACTAATGCACCTAGTACATTTATGAGACTGATGAATGAAGTTTTGAAGAAATTCTTGGGTAGGTTTGTCATTGTTTACTTGGATGATATTCTAAATTTTCAATAAGACTAAGGAGGAACATTTGGATCACATCAGACAACTATTTCAGAGGCTAAGAGAAGAGAAATTGTTGATAAACATCAAGAAGTGTAGTTTCATGAAGGAAGAACTAGTATATTTGGGATTTGTGATATCTGCATAAGGATTGAAGATGGACCCTAAGAAGGTTAAAGCAATAATTGAATGGCCTACACCAGTGAATGTTGGAGAAGTAAGTTTATTTCATGAACTAGCAACTTTTTACTAAAAGTTCATCATAAACTTTAGTGGTATTTGCACATCTATGATAGAAATAATGAGGGGCGACCATAAGGAGTTCAAGTGGACATCAGGATCATGAAAGAGTTTTGAGTTGTTGAAGCAAAAGGTGATAGAACAACCTATGTTAGCACTACCAAACTTTGATAAAGTATTCTGAGTAGATTGTGATGCTAGTGGAAGTGCAATAGGAGCTATGTTAAGTTAGGAAGGGAGACCAGTAGCCTACTTCAATGAGAAATTGAATGATGCTAGGAGAAGATATTTAGTTTATGATCAGGAGTTCTATGCAATAATACAAGCCTTGAAAAAGTGGAGACATTACTTGTTACCTAAGCAATTTGTGTTGTACATGGATCATCAAGCTTTACAATATTTGAATAGTCAAGGGAAGTTGAACCAAGGACATATGATATGGGTAGAGTTCTTACAAAGTTACACATTTGTGTTGAAGCACCAGAGTGGGAAATCAAATAAGGTTGCAAATGCATTGGGTAGGAGGAGCTTGTTGACAAAGATGAGAATTGAAGTATTGGGTTTTGAAGAACTGAAGCATATGTATAAGGGGGACATTGGTTTTGCTAAGGCATGAAAGGCTTGCAAGGAACCTGTAGAGATGGATAGAAGTAAATGGTTGGATTATTTCATTTAGGAAGGTATGTTATTCAAGAACAATTAGTTGTGTATTCCTAAGAGTTCAATGATAGAGAATTTGATCAAGGAAAAGCATTGAGGAGGATTGGCAGGACATTTTGGGGTTGACAAGACTGTAGCATTGGTGAGTGAGAACTATTTTTTGCCACAGTTGTACAAGGATTTTAGGAAGTATGTTCAAAGTTGTAGGATTTTTCAAGTTGAAAAAGGAAATAGTTAGAGCACTAGAATAAATACACCATTGATAGTACTGGAGAGACTGTGGGAAGACATTAGCATGGATTTTGTGCTAGGATTACCTAAGATACCAAGAGGATTTGACTCTATATTTGTGGTTGTGGATAGATTTTCTAAGATGGTGAATTTCATACCTTGTAAGAAAACTAGTGATTCAGTACATGTTGCAGACCTATTTTTCAAGGAGATTGTAAGATTGCATGGACTACCAAAGAGCATAGTATCAGACAGGGACACTAAGTTTGTTGTATACTTTTGGAAGAGATTATGGAACAAGATGAAGATAGATTTGAAGTATAGTTCATCATTTCACCCACAGAAAGATGGACAAACAAAAGTGGAAAATAGGAGTTTGGGGAACTTGTTGAGGTGTTTGACTAAAGGCAAAGCAAGAAATTGGGACTTAATATTACCACAAATAGAATTTGCATACAACAATTCAGTAAACTAGAGTATAGGTAAGACACCATTTGAAATTGTGATAGGACAAAAACCCAGAGGAGTAGTAGAATTAAGAGATATCAGTATGGAGAATAAAAGGAGTGTGGAGGTAGAAGAATTTGCAAGATTCATGGAAACAATGCATACTCAAGTTAAGGAGCACCTACAGAATATGAACAATACATACAAGGAAAAAGAACATTAAAATAGGAGACATAAGGAGTTTGCAGTAGGAGAGGAAGTAATGTATATCTGAGAAAGGAGAGATTTCTAGTTAGGACATATAATAAGCTGAAGATGAAGAAGTTTGGACCTTGTAAAACCATTAGGAAGTTTGATTCTGGAAATGCATATGAAGTGGAACTACGAGAGGAATTTGGCATATAACCTATATTCAACATTATAGACCTATACCAGTATCATGAAGGGGAGTCATAAGAGGACAAAGGAGTTAATTTACTAGACCAGATAGCACATCATCCGGAGGAAATTGAGGAAATTTTAGATAGTAGAGTTGGACGTAGTACCAAAGGAAGGAAATACAAGGAATATCTAGTCAGATGGAAGGGAAGACCAGAGGAAGATTCATCATGGATTTCTTAGGCTGAGGTGGACCGCATTGGTTTTCCTCTAGCCCCATGAAAGTGAGAGGCTCAATTTTCTTCAACCTCAAGTGTCTGATGCAAGAGCATCCCAAGTTTCAAGAAATCTTGTATCAACCAAAAATATTTGCATTCATGTTTTCTTGCATTTCAGTAGTTATTTGTTTGGACCCACTCCCAGTATTTCATACCACATTATATTTCCTTGTAACATCAGAGCTTGCAGGGTAGGATATATGATCTTTATAACAACATCTACATCATATCCATAATTCAAGTGTTTTGGAGATTCCAGTATGAAGTTATTGCTAACAAAATATCAATTATATTTGGACAGAGAGCATTCACTGACCAGTCATGGCTTTTTAAGTGTGCATACCTATTTCATGACTTGTGGAGCTCAAGTAACTATTTCATAAGGATGCACATTCATTGAGGAACCTTCATTCTGATTTGCATCTATTTGTCCATGAATCAAATGAGAAACATATGTTTTGGCCGAACTTCACATGTTTCATCAACTTTGGGGTTTGAGACCTCTTGAGGCCGAAACAGACCTTTTTAGGAATTGGGAATTAGTATATATAGGCATCATGTAGTTTCATTAGGAGTTATTCAAGTAGAAAGGATAATAGTGATAGATAAGGGCTTTGACCTGCATTGTATTTTTGGGATTTAACACCACATGTTTCTGTAATCTGTAAGTTAGAAGGTAGTACATGTTTCCAGTGAATAATTGATCATTCTCTATATTTTCGTGTGATTGTTGTTCCAATTCTTTGTTCCAATTCTTTAAGTTTTTGTTGTGTTTACTCTTGCTGCAAGGTTGGATAGTCCAATTCCTAGACTCTCCATCCTTGACTACACCAAATATGGAGAGCTCAAATATGATCTTGAAAGTAAGACAAATAGTGGGCCTACTTCTGGTTCTTTGGGTGAGGCTCCCAAATCCCCACCAGTCAAAAAATCCAAGAAGAGAAAGGATATAGTTGAGTGGAAGCCCAAACAGAAGGTGTACACATGAAAATCAATAGAGGGGCAACCATCGAAGAAGGAAAAGAGAATGGGAACCTTTGTTCTCGAGATGCCCACTGTCTAAGAGGAAGGACCTCTGCGCAAAGAGGAAGAAGTTGATAAACCTCACTCACCACCACCTACCACCTCTACACTCCCATTGACCATTGTCACTACTGCCACCACACCATCCCCTCCCACTCCTAAACCATTTCCCATCTCATCCCCACCTACTATGGAAATCTTAGTCCACCTCACCTTCACTTCACAGACTGCTCCCGTGGTGGTGTTGGATTCTTCTTCCTCCACTACTTCCCCACTCTCATCTTCCTCTCTCCTACCTCCATCACCTACCTTTTCCACTTTGCTACCTTCTTTTCCAACAACCTCCATGGAAACTATCACCCTACCACATGCCTTCTCTGCTTACATGCATACTATGCCAATCAATCTCTCTAGGGTAATCCTCAACCCCAATGTCCAAGAATTAATGGCTCAAGTCCTTATGACTTTGCCTCTTCCTCCACCTCCCACTGAGTCACTAAAGATGGAGGAAACTATGCAATTTTTTGAAGAAATGGAGAGGCTTAGTAGGAAGCAGCTCAAAGAAGCAAATTTGGACATTACTGAAAACCCAAAGGACTCTAATAGGGATGACTACTTTGAGCATCCTAAGGGAGGGCTAAGGGTAAATGTATACAAAGTAGCCTTAGATGAAGAAGCGCAAAAAATTCCCAAGGAGGGAGATATAGGTAAATTTGAGGACTATTATGAGGTTGATACCTCTGGCCAGGAGCCCGAAGAAGAACAACCTAAAGTGTACACAGAGGAGGAAGTAAACCTAGGGGAGCATCATTTTGATGAAGGGGGAATTGATATGGGTATTGAAGTAGGTAAAACTAATGAACCCCCTTAGACTAGCCAAGATGAGGGCTTGAAATAAAAAGGAGAAGAGGATACAAGAGAAAAGAGTGTTGAACATGAGAAATAAATTGAAGAAGATAAGTGGGTAGCACAAGAAGAAAATGTTGCTAAAGAAGATGCAGAAACTATTGAGCCTGATAGAGGGAAGGATATGCAAGAAAAGGAGCTAGATGAGGAAGAAAGAAATGATAAAGAGGCTCCTAGGAACAAAGATAATGATCCTTTGAAGAAACATGAAGAAGGGAGGGATAATGAATCCCCAGAATGTCAAACAAAAGTCCTCTCATGGCTAGTGCAGTAACTCAAAATAAAATGCCCAATAGTTGTTGATCCCAAGGCTCAGTTAGAAGCAATCTTGGACAAAGCGTAGGTAAAAACTAGGAAGGAGAAGAAATCTAAGATTTGGTCTCACATTACAACTGATGCATCTGGATCCAGATTACTACATGTAGCTACTCCCACTGCAGGGAAAGATGTGAACATCATTCAAGGCCAAGATTATAAAATATCTACCATCAATCTTGGCCTGACATCTTGCAAGAAAGAGGTTGATGAATTCCATGGGTCTGTCTCCACCATCTTGCAGTAGATGAACAAAGACCAATCCACAAAGAAAGAGCTAAAGGAAAAAATGGCAGAACTAATTTCCTATATACAATAGTGGACCTCATCAGGAGAAGAAGCTCCAATAGAATCACCACACCCTCCTTGCTCTCAAAGGAGGTGACTAAAATGGAAAGAATGAAGAATTGGAATAAATCGACCTTAGACTGGTTCAAGAGGTTTCTTGACACAGGTGACAAAGGCATCCAACATGTGGCTAGAATACATAATGAATTTTGAGTATTGCAAAAGGAGGTTGAAGAGGAAATGGACGTTTGTAGAGAGTTCCCAAAACTATATAAAATTACATATCTAAAGTTGGAAAGCATCCTCAAGCTCACTCGAGAAATATGGGAGAAGGAGTTGGGGCTATCCAAGGAAGATCATTGGCTACCCAAGGCTTGGCAATTGAATTTTTAATACATGAAAGGGATTTTGGAAAAGGCCCTATGGGAATTAGAAGCCCATCATGAGTGGATCGTGACACACTAGATTGAAAGTGATGATTATTTAAAGATGATGGTAGGTTATGAGATGCCCAACCTAGAGTTAGATCTAGAGGCTATTAAATGGGAATTCCACAAGAAGGTAAAGTAGGGGGCTAGTGACACTTTGTCATCCAATTTTATGGATTTTTTTGCCAGAACCTTCACAGAGTCGGAGAAGATCATTAGAGCTATGCCAAAGTGCACCGAGCATCAGGACCAAATAGCAGAAGGATTTAAATAATTGATTTCACAATCTCCAAATCCGAGCTCTCTGAAGAAAAGAAGCTACTGGTTGTGATCAGCAAGTTTGTAAAATATACCACTTTGCAAAAAGAGGCTAGGAAACCTATTATAGCTAATGATTATTTGTCAAAATAGTCATAGAAGGCTAAAGTCAGCTAGCAGAAAAAATAGACTATAGGATGAAATAGGGATAAGACAAATGAGTCTATTTTTATATTGTAAAATATTAGGGGTAGGTGAAACCATAGACTAGAATGAATCTGAGCCATTCATTGTAAATGAATCTTGACCATTCATTCTTCTTTTGGAAAACTATAAATAGGAGCATCCTCTCATTTTCAAAGGGAGAGATGAGTTGTTGTGTATAGACATGCTGCTGCAAAATATATGAGAAAAGCGTTGAGTTAATGGTTTCTTGTGTGTTTCTCTTCATGTGTGCATGATTCTATCTCCAATAATTAATTTCAGCATTGTTATTTCAGTTTAAGTTTATTTTTGTTAGTAGTTCATGTTGTGCTTTAATGGTGGATGTATGCTATAGTGTTTAATGGACTTTTAGCTCATTCTTTTAGCCATTTTTTTATGGAAAATTGTTGTGTAAAGTTATTCTAATCTATTTCATTTATATCACTTAACTTCTATTATATATGTGCATGTTTAAGTATTCATGTTGTAGTCTAAAAATCATAGATAAACCTTAGAAGATTGCACTAGTTTTATGAAACTGTGGGATGTCCATGGTTAAGTAAAATTTAGTTTGAGAAGTTTTTCCACTATAGCATCCTCCATTGTTACTATTCATATTAGTTGCAGACTTAGGAAAACCTCTAAACCTTTTCCCTTTTGATATTTATTTTAAAATCTAAAGTTAGAAACAAGTTTCTAGCATCATTGTAAAGCAAAATCTGATGAACACAAGGAGTTTCAACTTGTTATTCTAAAATTACAGTCACTATTCATTATTTCTAGAACTTTGAAACTCCATTTGCAGACCTAAGAAAACTCTAAGCTTAGTGAACCATAAAGGGCCCTTGTGATTACTAGCAAATCACAACAAAAAGTTGAGTTATTTTTGCAAGTCATGACCTGACACCTAAGAGACCTTGGGGTGATTGTTTGAAACTTAGTTATAGATTTTCACCTTTCAAGAGAGACATCACACTTGTGTGTTGTCTATGTTGAGAAGTGTAAAAACACCCATCAACGCTTCTTTAGTCTTAGATTTACCTAATAGGTCATCAACATAATCCTCCATTATAATATGAATAAGATCATGGATAATTTCTATCACGATATATTGATAGGTTGCCCCTTGCATTCTTCACACCAAAGGACATAACATTATAACAATAAGTTCCTGAAGGAGTGGTGAAAGTTTTTTTATGTTGATCTTCAGTTGCAATCCTAATCTATGTGTAGCCTAAAAATTCATCCATGAGGGATAACATTGCATGACCCACCGTAAGATCAACAAGTATGTCAATATTGTGAAACAAGAAGTCATATTTAGGACAAGATTTGTTAAGATCTCTAAAATCAATGCAGATCTAAAAGCCTCTAGTGGGCTTACCTATAGGAACAATGTTGGAGATCCAATATGAATAGTCAATAGGTCTTATAAATCTAGCTACCAATAGTTTCTCAAACTCAAATTTGACAAGTAGAGTGACCTATGGATGCATTTTTTGGAGCTTTTTTTATAGGTCTAACATCAGGATGAACATCTAGATGGTGTGCCACAAGAGTAGGATCCAATCTAGGAATATTAGAATAAGTCCAAGAAAAATTAATGAATCCTTCTTGAAGTAGTTTAGAGAACACTTGATATTCATCTTCAAATAGAGACTTGGAAACATATGTGATTTTTGGCTCAACTTTAGTACCCAGATTTATCTCTCTAGTCTATTTGATTAGGATAGAAGATTTATCAGACCATTGAGTACCCATAAGGCGAAGATGAACATCCCCATCCTCTAATGCCTCATAGAGTTTTTCACTAGAGGATACACCCTTTATTTTTACTTTTGATGGGTCTAAAAGTGCCTTAGAAATGTTTTCACTAAAAGACCCTTTTTTATTTTTTTTGTTTTCTATTTTTGCAGTTAGGGTGCTCATCTTCCCCAAAGTAGATACCATAATCTTCTTCCAATCCCATGAAATGTACATATGCCTCTTTGAAATGGAAAACATCAATGGGTGTTGTACCTCATTGGTCCCAATCTATTAGCTCAGGGTGGTAGAGAGAAAGGCTTATGGTGAAGATGGATGTGGATTTGAAAAATGAAGAGACATCCAAGTCATTGTAGGAGAGTATGATAGTTTCTTGTTCAGTGATGTCTTCAATTATATTAGTTTCTACATTAATATTATTTTACGTACTAGGTAATGATGAAAATTGCTTTCTTTTTATCATAACCAAGCCCTTGTTGTTTTGGATGTGTAGTTGGCTAAATAGGCTTGTGCATTCCTTGCTCATTCACACCTAATACCCCTCCTTGATAGTTAACCTTTTGTGCTAACTTTTGTGCTTGTGGATAAACCTCTTGAAAATACTCCAAAAGAGAAGAAGGATTAGGTTCTTCTCCGTATACCCACTTACTAACATCATCATCAAGTTGCTCTTGTGCTAAGGTTCCCAAGGACTAAAAGGTGGTAGAACCCATGATCTTAGAACTCAAAGTCTTGGTTGTTGGTTCCTATTATTGTGTAGATACTGATGGTCAGCCATAAGTATGTGGAGGGGGTGGAATTGTGCCCACATTAAGTGTAGTACACATTTCATATTCTCCACATCCCTTATCAATGATCTTCACCTTAGCAATGGAGGATTCAAGTATGGAAGATGGGGTGGGTGATGAAAGGATAGTGTTGGGGTTGACATAGGATGAAGATGAAGTGGGGTTAGGAGGCCCAACTTCAACTCTAGGACAATGCTGAGAATGGGGAAATGAAACCTCAAGAGCATAAAAGTACTCAAAAGGGTGTAGATCCACATGTACGGTGACCTCAATACCTATTATGTGGGAACTTTAGGCATTGATGATACGTGGATGGTATGGATTGCATGGCATGGTGACATGGATGGTTGAGGAGATTTTATGGTAAATCCAAGTCGAGAAAATGATCAGTGGTATACTGTATTGTGGGGCCAACTTGAATGGAAAGGAAAATGGTGCCTTCAGAATCCCTCTCTACATTATCATATGCTTTGATTGTGATGACTTGATTATCTAATTTGGTATGAGTTAACCCCACTTGTTTAATGAACTTTAATATACATAAATTGAGGGTAGAGCCATTATCTACCAAGACATGCTTAGAAATGAGAACCTCTATATGAAGGGCATGATTATGAGTGGGGTTAATGGGTGGCATATTGTTTTGACTAAATCCCAAGTGATAAGTAGATGAAAAATATCATACAGGAGCTTAGAATTAAGTAGGATCAATGTTGTTTGGAGCATGGGTATCTTGTAAAGATTTTGTTAAGATTTCTTGGTGAATGGGGGAAGACTTCAACAAATATAGAATAGATATAGGATTCTTTCTAAGGTGATCAAGAATGTTATATTTTTGATTTATAGGAGGTTGTTGGGATGATGTGGATGGTCCTAGAATAGATATGTGGGTTTTGTGGGTTGTGACAATGCATTGTGGGTCTTTGCCTTTACGTGGATCATAGAAACATGTGGATCTACTTGGGTAATACAATTGAACACATTATCATAATTAAAAGGAACCTTGTTATAGTTTATATTGTTTATACAGTTGTTTTGACTATTGTTGTTAGATCCAGTGTTTGCATTAGATGAGCTAGCATCTTGGTTGTGCTTAGGAAAAGCATTTTGAAATATTTGCAATTAAGCATTAGATGATGTAGACTAGTTTCCCTCAACAATAATGTCTCCTCAATCAATGAGATCTTAGATATATAGTTCTTGAGCTTCATACACTTATTTGTAGAGTGACCCTTAATCCTATGATAGTCACAATACCCATTATCCTTGTACTAGTTTGGATTTAGTTTAAACTCATCAAAAGAAAGAGTAATTGGATGTGCGACTACATTGGCTTGAACCAACCTTCTAAAGTTTGCATCCAAGGGTTCTTCTAAAGGATTGAAGTTGCGCTTAGCATTCCCTTGACCAAATTGATTGGATTGAGTGGGAGGATTTGGGGCCCCTTGATGCATATATATGGCATTGGCTATTGATTGGGTTGGTGTGTTTTGATGTCTTTGCGTGTTGTTGGCTACTTGGACATGTTTAGTGTCAATGATACCATCATTAAGTACATTCTTACTTTTGTTCTAGTAGCAAGACTTGTCATTAAATTGTTTATCCTTATTGTCCTTATAAGTCTTGACAAGCCCCTTGGTAATGAGGGCCTTTTCAATAATGACTCCCTTCTCAATGACCTCTACAAAAGTGGATAGGTAATGGATATGCAAATTATAAGCTATGTTAGGATGCAAATTTTCAACAAATATGCTGACTATTAATTATTTTTTAGGAAGACTACATGCAAGATGACTTGCATGAGCTCACCACCTTTGTAGATAATTAGCAAATCTCTCACCAAGATTTTTTTTTCATTAAGTTTGTGGTATCCACATCTTTCTCCAAGTTATAAGAGAAATGTGCCACAATTTTTTTTGATAAATCAAAAAGAGTAGAAATAGACCCACAAGGGAGGTGCAAAAACCACTCTAGTGCTTGTCCCCCTAAGCTATGTGGAAAAAAACAAAGAAGATATTTATCTTTATATAAAACCTCCTGCCAATGCATATAGAATTCTTGTAAATGATCTCACGGGTCTCCCATTCATTTATACTTGTCAAAATTTGGAATTTTGAAATACTTAGAGAAGGGTGTAGTGGTGATTGATGGATCGAATGGATATGGAAAAATTTCTTCAAATTTAAAGGAATTTTTAGATTAAGTTCCAAATTGTAAGTATTTTGAAGAAACTTTAATTTCTTCTCATCCCTTGTTCATGGGTTTTGATGAGGAAGGAACTATTGGATTAGATTGATCTTGAGGAGCATATTGATTATATGAAGGTGGTGGTGCAAGGGATAATCAAGTGGTGGATTAATGTATCTGTATGGGGATTGAACATATGATGGCAGTTGTTGATATTGATTTGGCTAAGTTTATTTTTGTGATGGTGGTGGTTGATAATATGATGGTGAGGGTTCATGTTATGGTGGAGCTTGGGGAACACCTCCATAATCTAGATGGAGGAGGTTGTGATGGAGGAGTTTGATAGTAGGATGATGGATTTTATTGGTAGTTGTATGTTTATTCTTGGGGGATATGTGGTGGTGGTTGTGGATTGGGTTATTGAAATGTATTTGATGGGGTTTGTTATAGATTGAGATATGATGGATATTGAGGTTTGTTGTTGCTAATAATACTGATAATTGGGATTACGAGATGTATATTGTTGATGTGGAGTGACAAGAGGTGGAGGTGGATGTTTTTGATAATACACATCCTATATGGGAGGCTCCACAAAAGATGATGAGGTAGGATTTTTGATGATAGTGAGGTGAAAATTAGTGAGGTGATGGATTGGCATAGGTATGTGGTGCTTGAGGTTGATGTTGTGAAGTGGGATTTCCTTGGGATTATAATGGAGGTTGTTGTTGAGGTTGAGATGGAACTAGAGGTTAGGATGTTGGTTTTTACTGATATTAGGATGATGGATTTCCTTGGGTTTGTGATGAAGGTTGTTGTTGTGGTTAAGAAGGAACTAGAAGTTAGGATGATGGTTGTTGTTGATAAGGTGGTTGTGGTTGATAGGATGGAAATAGTGGATTAGATGGTGGGGGAACAAGATGTCCTAGATTTACTTGAGGTGTTTGGTTTATAGGTGGTGGAATCCATGATGATGATGGGACAAATGTGTGGGATGTGTTGTAAATTGGTTGTCTTGGGATGAGAAGAACTTGAGAGGGTACATAAGATAAGGCATTAGATACATTGCCCCCAATATTTCTTGATGGTGGATTCAGAGGATTTTGTGGGTCGTATTGGGTGGATGGCATTATTATAGGTCCTTGAGGATTTTTAGTATTAGATTCAACTCCCATAACTCGAGTTCAAGGAGGAGATGGTAGAATTATTACACACACACCATTCCCAAGCCGAGGTTGATACCGGGTGTCCTAGGGAGGATATTGAGTGGATTGGTAAATTAGCAAAGCTTGAGGAGCCTAAGAGGTCTAAGGATCTTGAGGTGTAGAAGACCTAACCATACCAAATTATTGTGTCATATCAAACTCAAGTGGAGGTTTGGTGCCATGCATGAGTAACAAAGCAAGAATTCAATTTGACTGCTCACTAATGATACACTTACTCATTTACACATTAAATAGATTTCTATGGTACACTTCAATAGAGAACTCAAGTTACGGAACCATTCATTCCTTAAGAGAAGCTTGAGGATAACTTGATTCAAGGAGCTAAGTTTATTAGACTATTGAGACCCTCTGTTAGTAGGTGGATCAAGAGGATAAGGTGATTGGTGAAAAGGTGGTTGTTGTTGTTATTGCTCTATTTGTCTCTTAGCTTACAATTGAGTGAAAATGGGCATAAAAGTATAGATGATCAGATGATGAGGATGATGTAGGACCCAAGGATAAGACTAGATGATGATGATTGGATGATTTATTAAAAGATTGATTTGGATAGTTTATTGATTGATTGGATGATATATTAGATAATTGATTAGATTGGATCGATGATAGGATGTTTGATTAGATTGGACAGATGATCAATGGATATAATGCCCCAATTAGAGTTGAGAGTTTTTTTTATGATGATTGGATTGATTGTTACTTGAGGTAGCTTGACATTCTCAAGAAAATTGGATGATTAGGGATGACAATGATTGGATTGGATGTGAATATCAACCAAGGATATTAGTATGGGATGATTATTCTTGATTTATGAAGAATCAAATCATATTCATGCCACTAATACTCATTCTTAAACAAGATCATTCAAATGAAAGCTAAGCTAAACATTTATTGAAACTAACCATTATGAATTGTGAAAGAATTTAAATGTCTACTCTAATCCATTTGAAACTTATCCCGTTTTGGAATTGGTGTTGTGTTGATCTGGAACAATGACCCTTTCCCAATCCCGTGATCAATGAGCTTGTTCCAATCAATTCTACTGAAGAGAATCGTTGAAACTATTGTGATATGTGAATGAAAACATGATTTTAATATAAAATGAGCATGATGTAAAAGATAATCTACCATGATTTTATGCTAAATGATTCAGATATGCAATTGCTAAGCTAATCTAAATGAGATTTAAACCCTGATTATCTAATTAGCTAAATGGATGCATGGAATCCATTAATGGAAGCTAAGCTATTATGCAACTGAAAATGAACTAAAATATGCTAAATGTGAGTTAAAAAAAGAGTGTGAGTGTGAGTGATTTCAACGGCATAAGTTTTCTCTGAAAGATGGATGATGGATCCATTTGTCTCCAAATAGTGACCTAGTTATAGGAAATCAAATGAGAAATGAAGGGTTGAGGTCAAAAAATTTGATCAATGGTCAAGGATGGAGGAGATAAGAGGCATGGATCATGGATTCTCATCAATGGATGAGAATGAAAGATGAGATTTAATCAAGGGTTCTCATTCCTTCCAAACAAACACACTTTTGACCTATTTAAGAGGTCAAAGGTTAACTTGCTCAAGAGGTTTCAAGTTTAACTTGCTCAAGAAGCCAATTGAGAATATTCCCTTTTTCAAATGATTGGAGGAGAGAGAATATTCTTTGGAATATTCTCTTCGATGAGGAAAAAGGATATTTAGTTAATTAAAACTAAATTTAATTGTGTAAAGGAGGAATATTCCTTTGCAAGTGGGAGGAATTTGGATTAGTTGGATAATTGCTAATTAAGCAAGGTTTTAATCATGCAATTAGGGGATTTAGAAGAATAAAGTGATATTCATTAAATTAATTGATTTAATGAATCGAAGAAAGGTGAAACAACATTTAATTAACTAACGTAGGGTTATTTAATTAAATAAAATGACTTAGGGAATTAAATTTGTAGACACTTAAAAATGACCTAGGCTTCCAAACTTAATTTTACCACTTTCGTCCTAACATAATTATGACATTTAATTATGTCCCTAGTCCACTTCCTATTATTGATTAAAAAATTTATAATTGTTTAATTAATTCATATCTCTTTTATTCTTCATGATTATTAAATAAATAAATTATATTTATTTATTCAATATGTCACTAAGGGTCTATTGTCCTCTTACAATTAAATAAATTTCTTAATTTATTTAATTACCTTTATTCATTTGTCTTTTCGATTATTAAATAAATGAATTTTATTTATTTATTTAATATGTCACTAATTTTCATAATTAAATGAATTTATTAATTTATTTAATTATCAATCATAATCCTCTAAATTAAATAATTATGTTTAATTATTTAATTACCTAATTTAACATTTCTCTCATTTTAAATAAATGAAATTATTTAAAATGATCTCACATTATTAACTATCAGCTCATTTTAGTAAATAATCTAAAAATCAATTATTTACTATCACATAAAATCCATATTTTGAATCAAGTAATTGAGCAAATTCTTGATTTTTCAAATCTGCTTTTCATTTCAACCTTTATCCTCTTGATTTTTCAAATCTCACAAATCAAGTAGTCTTTATCTTCTTGATTTTCGAAAATCTTTATCTTTTTGGCTAATTATCACATTTATTCTCGACTGTCGATTTGATTTTATCAAATGACATCTTGACCACTCATTTAACAATCTTGCCCTAACCCTAATTAGGGATTGTCACATGAAATCTTGACCTCTTATTTTAGGCTTCTGTCAACTTTTAATCTCGGTCATCTATCCAAAATTACATTTTCTATAAAATGTCAAATTTTCTCACATTTTAGGGACCACTTCATTATTATAGACATTTATTCTTAGATTTTACTTTGCATTTAGCTTATTTACTTTGATTATTTACTCATAGGCCTAGTCAATTTGTCATAGGCGTAGTCTTTATTTGTTATTTAAGTCTTTCAAAACTTGCAAAGGGTTTGGTCACAATCATTTTCTCACACACAAATATGAGGGAAACAATCATATGCTGCAAGCTAGGAGGTGCTATGGAGGTGAATCATGGAAGCAACGAATATCTAGTATAACCGTTTATGTTTTAAGCTTTCTTTGTATTCCATAGTTTCTTTGGGTTTTGTTTATTAATCTAATTAGTTAACCTACCTAAATAATAACCCATTGATACATTGGTGAACTCAACACTTTTTTTTTGCAGACACATTGTCGTAACGGTTTTTGTGAATTTTTTTTTGTAGGTACAAGTAAATGCATGTTGGTAGAATTTTTGATAATGAGTTATGCACAACATTTCCACTTTCAACAAATCCCAGAGTCATAGTAAAGTCACAACATTTCCATGAATCCTGCAGTCATAGTCACAACATATAGATTTAACTTTTAAATTAGTTTTTAGATTTAATTTTTAACTTTTATTTAGATTTAGTTTTTAAATTAGCTTTTAGATTTAGTTTTTAACTTTGATTTCGATTTAGTTTTTAATTTCTAATTTAGATTTAGCTTTTCATTTCTAATTTAGATTTAGCTTTTTAATTTTTAATTTAGTTTTAGCTTTTTAGTTTATAATTTAGTTTTAGCTTTTTAATTTCTAATTTAGATTTAGCTTTTCTTTTCTAATTTAGATTTAGTTTTTTAATTTCTAATTTAGATTTAGCTTTCAATTTTTAATTTTTTTTTAGCTTTTTAGCTTTTAATTTAGATTTAACTTTTGATTTAGCTTTAGTTTTTAATTTAGTTTCTAATTTAGATTTAATTTTCAATATAGATTTAGTTTTAATTTTTAATTCAGATTTAGTTTTTAATTTAGAAGGAAGATTTAATATTTAGTTTAAATTTAATTTAGATTTAATTTACTTTAGGATTAATTTAGTTTAGAATTAATTTTAATTTAGATTAACATTACTTTAGATTTTAGATTAATTTTTATATATATATATATATTAGTTTAATTTTAGCTTTGTGGCTAGTTCTGCTAATTGGGATTTCGTATAGGTTCACATAAACATATGTTTGTCGAAGACTAAAAATCAAAGAAACTCCTAACAAGTGTTTTTGCAAATTAAAGTGTCCAAGATTCATTCCAAAAACATCGTGTATGTTATTTTTAGAGTAGAGAATATTTCTTTTGGTGCACATAAAATGAACATGCTTTTAATTTTTTCTAATTCTGTTTGAAAGTGGTAGGCAAATATGCTCTCACCCTATGCAAACTAGGTGATCAGAAAGTTAGACCCACTTTGTCCCTGTGTAACCTTGATGCAATAACCGAAGTATCCTCTCCCCTTGCACAGTCATGTGATCCTAGGTGTAAGAGAAATGGTTATTGCCTCTAGAAATTGGGCCTACCAGGGGATTTCATCACCTCTAGGTGACTCAAACTAGCAACGGAGCTAAAGCCAAGCTACCCCCGACCGGTATATAAATGTGAATTTTAAGGGAAAACCTAAGATTACGAGTGTGGATGTGTCATATGGACCAAGTAGTACTCCCCAAAACCCTATTGAGCTTAACCTCTTCAAGATGAAGTGCCTCCTAAATGGAGATTAATCTTGTACCCCATGTATTGCCACTCGAATGGGGGTCTTGAATTAAACACCTTTGTGTAGTAGCCAAAAACCTTCTATTTGCTAGCGCAACACCGGTCGATGTGAAGGCATCCACATCTTCGTATTCTATAGTAGAGGTGATCAATCTACCATGGGAGTTTCATGGGGGTTGGAAGCTTGGTTGGCCTGAGAAGAGAGTGCACTATAAGGGGGATCATGTGCAACCAAGCTTCTGGATTCACACGCTATTGATATGTGGTAGGGGAAACCCACGTGGAATCTAGTGAATATTGTCCTGGCCCAACCATAGGATTGTGCTTGTCTTATTTGTGTTTGTCTACATTCAAAATCTCGTGATTGTCAAGTGTTTTTTGGATACTGAAACAAAGCAAACAAGATTCACACATCTAGAAACAAACAATCAACTTTAAAAAAATTAGATTTTTTTTTACCTAAACTTCAAGTCCAAACATTTTTAGTTTGCTATCAAACATCTTTTTTAGAAGTCTCTGTCAAAAACTAGACTAGAAAATTGCTCAAATTTCCCATTTCTTGTACACTTTAGCTTGCATCTTACCATAAGGTCATCTTTGCAAATCTTAGTCTCATCATTAGGCCTCACCATTTTCATTTTCAATCATAAACCAACATCGAGGTCCTCATTTCACTTGCATATTTTGGACAACCTTACCATACTTTGCAAAAATCTTGACTTTCAAAAGTAGGTTATCATTGGACTTAGTCATCATTATCGTCTTTAGTCATTGTCCTTTTGTGAGATATTTCCAACTCAAAAGTCTAGTTAGGAAACCTCACTTGTCATTTGGTCCTTTAAACAAGTCCTTTGATATTCTGAAATTGAGACATAGATTAAGCATAGGGTGGTTAGGAAACTTTCTTCCAAGTCATTTGGACCTTTGCATTTCCATACTTTAGAGATTTAAGCCATCTTAGTCATCGCCTTGCATAATTTATCCTTAAAAAATCCAAAAATATTGTCATAACTTTCATCATAGTCCTCATTTGGCATCTAGACTTGGCATTGGTCATTTTCCTTAGTCAACATTTTCATATTAGTCTTCATTGTCACCATGGCATTTGGAATCCTTTCTTGGAAATTTTATCACCTTTCATTAATCATTTCCCTTAGACAAACATAATTATCACTTTGCATTTAACATCCTTTTCAAACAACATCATGACATCCACAACCTTGTCTTCCCTTCAACAAACTATAGATAAGATTGCTAGTCAAGTTGAATACCAGTTACTCTATAGAGGTCAATACCAACAAGTCTTTGACTTTAAGAGACAATTCCTCCAAACCAAAATCCAATACCCTTTGTACCAACAACCCATTAGTCCAAGTCCTCCATCCATCAACCCTCACCTTCAAATGTCTCTTAACACAAATCCTGCCATTAATTCACAACAAATGTCCACTTATCACCCTTATCCTAACCTTGAAAAATGAAACCAACTGTCCACTAGTCCATTCCAAACCTCCATGTCATATTCTAGTCCTTCACCTATTGATCCTGTCCACATCTACATGCCTTATCAACCATCTACCAACTCATGTCAAGTCTCCACATCATACCATATCGATCCCATCCAAGTATCCACATCCTATTTTAGTCAACCTTACACCAATCCAGTCCAAGTCTCCATGCCATATCCTTGTCCTTCACCAACTAGTCCAGTCCAAGTCACCATGTCTTATCCTAGTCATCCTTTCCAAGTCAATCCCTCACAAGCCACTTTTTCTCATGAAAATTCTATCATTGTCCAAAGTCAAATCCCATTGTCTAAACTTGAGGATACATGTCAAAATGAAAGTCCAAAGTATGACATCATAATGTCACCTTCATGTTAGGATCAAGGTAGTCCATCCCATGACCCTATCTCAAAGTCCATTCAAGAAGTCCTTCAAAACAATCATGACATCCAAAATATACCTACCCTTGAAAAATATTTCAATCCCAATTATATCATCCATGACAACTCCATCTTTGACCAAGACCCTACCATTGACCAAGAAGTCCAAAACAATCTACTCCTTGACTTTTACGCCATTCATGATCAAACACTTGTTGACCCTATACAGGCCTCAACTATTGACACTTTCCAAAATGAGACACTTTCCTCCATGACACACACAGACGATATTCCTCAAGAACAAGAGTCTTCCATTATGGACATATTTGCAAATGATCGAGCTATAGCTGAATTTACTGGACTCTATGACATTGACCATAACAATGGCTTTGACATTGACTTGGAAGCACCAATAGAATCATCTGAACCTGACATGTCACAAGATCAGCCCAAAGATATTAGTCAAAAATATGTCCAACATGACAATGAAGCTAAGACACTTTATCAACTAGGGTCATCTATCTTTGTCAAAGCAGGCTTCCTTGCAGAAAAAAATATTCCAAGTAACAATGTCCACATATATCATGATGGGTTAGCATCTTGTTTTCAAAACAATACATACCCCATCTCAAACATAATTTTTCAAAGAATGCAATATCAAGGAAAAGGACTAGGCATACGTGAGCAAGGCATTCAAGAACCAATACAACTTTAGAAAAATTACAAACATCAAGGTTTTGGCTATTCTTCAGTTAGAAAATCAAATGATGTCAATGGAACCTCCTCAATACTGGGGGAAACCTTATCAGATACAAATGTCAAAATGGAGTCCATGAGTGATCCTTGTCATAAGACTGCTGCCAACACCTCTTATGTCCACACCATAAACCATCATTCCATCATAAATAAACCTTTCCTTTGGAACCAACAAAGACAAAAGACATACAAATCAAAAAATCAAAAAATAAAAATCAAATTTCAAAGGCCATTGAATCAAACAAAATGTCAAGTGGAAAAATATAGTTAAAATGAATCCCAAAGCAAAGTGGATCAAGCAAGTCACATACAAAAGTCAATCAAAATGTGGAGGCATAAGACAAGAGGACTTCCACATATAACACATGTCCACCTCCTTAAAAATAGTCATCAAGCAAGGCATCTAAAGGTGTTGGTTCCAAATGCCATCCCTCCAAAATATGTCATCCACCATACCAAGTTTGGAAAATAAAAAGTGACTCATCCAAACATCCAAACAACCTTTCCATGTCTACCATCATCTGTCATAATCCTACATCTTGTCTAAAGTCCAAAGATACCATGTCACAAATCCATCGCATCATGGCATCAACTCTTTATCAAAAGGACCCTCATGACACTCTATCACGATATGTGTATTTTGATAAGGCCAATTCTAGTATCAGAAAGGACCATGATGACATCTATCAGTTGTATGCAATCACTACAATCCTAACAAGGAAACTACTTCAAACAAGACATTATTGGCATATTATGGCATCAATATATGCATTGACACCGTTAGAGGATTCAAAATAGTTAGTGGTCATCTAAAGCATCAAGGCTATCTGGAAATATTAAAAACACAAAAAAACCAAAAAAAAAAAAATTGTCACCTTGATGAAAACCTGGCAAATAGGCATCTTGGTGACACCAAAAAAATTTAAAAAGTCAAGAAAATAGTAAAGAGAAAAAATTTTGTCCAATGATGAAAACCTAGAAAATAGGTGCCCTGGTTAAGTACCATGATGAAAACCTAGTAAATAGGCATCATGTGTAAAATAAATTGTCTTTGTGGACTCTTACACTTAGGGGAAAGTTGTCTAATCTCCTATGCCTTCCTCTTGACATTGGCATCCAACCATTTAATCGATATCATATCCATTCACTTTCCCACCTACCTTTGTCTTGACATAACAACATGCAAACATCAATCATGCTTTGGGAAAACTCTTGACATGTCAATCCTTTTGTCACAAACTATTCTGTCATTTCCATCATTATCCCTATACGACAGTCTTGGAAAATCATATGACAATTCCCTTAGTCTCATGTCTCTCATCTTTTACCAAGGCTACCTCTCATCCTTTCATGTCTATCACCTACCTTGGATTTCCCTTTTCAAATGATCGAAGGATACTCCATCATCCCATCTAGTCCTAACCAAGTCATTCCAAATGCAATGATTCTAATCCGTACAAGCACATTATCCAAAATATTACTTGACTTTGTTCTTGGCCTAATTGCAGACCTCGATACTTTCATCACATTATCATCATCCTCACATTGTTTTAGGATGCGTCCTTCTCACATCAAACAATGTTTTCATCACCTGTCAATTGGTATTCAGCTTGACTAGGGGCACAATCATGTTTGTCCTTGGATTCTCATGTGTAGTCATCACTTCACATGCATTTTTTGTGATCCTCTTAAACCATTCAAAAAGACAAAAACATCATAAAATGTCCTGACAAAAGATAAAAAGCATCATAAAAAGTCTTAAAAAAAGACAAAAACATCATAAAAAGTCTTGAAAAAAGACAAAAACATCGCAAAAAGTTCGAAAAAAAGACAAAAACATCGCCAAAAGTCCTAAAAAAGATAAAAACATCACAAAAAGTCTTGAAAAAAGACAAAAACATTGCAAAAAGTTTTGAAAAAAGACAAAAACATTGCAAAAAGTCCTAAAAAAGACAAAAACATTGCAAAATGTCCTAAAAAAAGACAAAAACATCACAAAATGTCTTGAAGAAAGACCTTAAAAAACTAAAAAATGAATTGAAGAAAGACCTAAAAATTGAAAAATGTCTTGGAAAAATCCAAAAACATTGAAACATGTCGAAAACACAAAAACATCCAAATCAATGTCAAAATCCAAAAAAAAAATAGAGTCAAAGTTAGTCATATCAGTCAATCCATGTCATTGTCTGAACTACATTGTCTTTGTGCATTTGCTACGTAGGCAAGACTCATTTTTGAGTCCTCAAGACATTAGGTCAGTCCTTTTAGGTTTGTCAAAATAAAATCATGATTCAATCTTTCGTCATCAAGACAAAGTCATTGTTCATGTCGAACTACGAGGTCTCTGAGTGTATGACGTATGCAAGGCCATCTGTCGATGAACCCCAGAGGCTGCACTAGGTTAGTCCATTAGGGTTCATGGCACTACATGAGCACACATGTCAAAAGTCTTCAAGTAAAAAAAAATCATTTTCCAAACAGGAAAACTTCTAAAACATATTATGGCAATCATTTATTTGGCATGACCATCATATCAGTGTGTTAACATTGACATGTAGTCAACACAAGTTAGTTTAGTCAACTTTAGTCAAACTTAGTCAAAATAGGTCAAATTGTCGCAACCAACCAAATTGTCAACTCTTGGTTATCTTTCAGATGTGTCCTTCTAAAGAATAGCCTTTGTCATTCATGCCTTAGGATGTGTCCTTCCTAGGCATCATCATTGTCATTTGACATTTTTGAGGGATCCTCTTAACATTTAAGGATCAATCCTATTGACATCAATATTCTTCAAATGTGTCCTTCTGAAGAACAATCTCTCTCATTCCTGCCTTAGGATGTGTCCTTCCTAGGCATCATCATTGTCATCTAACATTTTGAGAGATCCTCTTGACATTTTAGGATCACTCCTCTCAACATCAGTATCTTTTAGATGTGTCTTGAAGAACAACCTCTATCATCTATGCCTTAGGGTGTGTCCTTCCTAGGCATTGTCATTTTCATTGGCATTTTGAGGGATCTCTTTTGACATTTAGGGATCAATCCTTTTGAAATCAACATTATTCAAGATGTGTCCTTCCTAAATTTGACAATCTTTGACATTTCTCATGTTGGCATCATCAAAACATGACACCTTGGCATCTCGACATCATCAAACCTAACATCTTAACATTAAAACACTGGGTAATCTAGACACACTTGGCAAACACTTGGCACTTGTCTTTTGGTTTCATAATGTTACTAGTTTTTTAGTGGTCTTAACAACAAGATTTAGAAAAGCAACGACGTATCATGGTTGTCTTATCTTGTCTTTGGCTTTTTCATCATGTTACTAGTTTTTCGACGAGGTCCTGACAAGATTTAAAAAAGAAATGACGTATCATGATTGTCTTATCTTGTCTTTGGATTTTTTCATCATATGACTAGTTTTTCAATGAGGTCTTGACAATGGGATTTAGAAAAGCAATGACATATTGTGATGATGGTTTTGTCTTATCTTGTCTTTTTATTTTTCATCATGTTACTAGTTTTTCAGCGAGGTCCTGACAATGGGATTTAGAAAAGCAGCGACATCTCATGATGATTGACTTGTCTTATCTTTTTCAAACCATCATGTTACTAGTTTCTCCGCGATGTCCTAACATAAGGATTTAGAGAAGCAGCGACGTATCATGATGGTTGGTTTTATTTTTCATCATGCTGCTAGTTTTTTTATGATGTCCTAGCAACAGGACTTAGAAAAGTAGTGATGTATCATGATGATTGTCCCATCTTGTCTTTTTGGCAGTCATGTTGTTAGTTCTTTGAGGATGTCCTAATGATAGGATTTAGAGGAGCAACAACGTTTGATGACTGATCTTGCTTGTCTTTTTATGCTCATAGTTGATTGTGACAAAAAGACTAGGGCAATCATGTTCTTAGTATGATTGATGATCATCCTTGTCTGTGATTGTTAGTCTCATGTGATGGTATGACCTTGCACACCTTGATCTATGTCATATCATGGTGTTTGTTGGCCATTACAATAATCTGGCCAATGATGATTAAGAGCAATAAATATTAAAGTCCTATGGTAATGTTTTGAAGGATTTGGTCTAGGAACTAACATGCATCTTCTTTTGTCTTGTCATCTTCTCTCACCCATCTCATATAGGCATTGCATCCATATATTTTGCACTAGCATTTCTCTATTTATTCATATTCTAGTCTTCTCATCAATTACAAGAGCACACCCATGATCTTGGAACTCATCTGTCCTCTCGAGGGGGCATACCACTACATCCTTGTCATTCTTCCTCAGCTTATTTTGCATTGGGAAATATTTTTGACTTTTCTTTGTCACAATGCGACATGCTACATTATGACAAATAGGGGCAAAATGTAGACACTTAAAAATGACCTAGGCCTGCAAGCTTAATTTTACCACTTTCGTCCTAGCATAATTATGAAATTTAATTATGTCCCTGGTTCACTTCCTACTATTAATTAAATAATTTATAATTGTTTAATTAATTCATATCTCTTTTATTTTTCATGATCATTAAATAAATAAATTATATTTATTTATTCAATACATCACTAAGGGTCTATTGTCCTCTTACAATTAAATAAATTTTTTAATTTATTTAATTACCTTTATTCATTTATGTCTTCTCGATAATTAAATAAATGAATTTTATTTATTTAGTATGTCACTAATTTTCATAATTAAATGAATTTATTAATTTATTTAATTATCAGTCGTAATCCTCTAAATTAAATAATTATCTTTAATTATTTAATTACCTAATTTAACATTTCTCTCATTTTAAATAAATGAAATTATTTAAAATGATTTCATTTTATTAACTGTCACTTCATTTTAGTAAATAATATGAAAAATCGATTATTTACTGTCACACAAAATCCATATTTTGAATTAATTTAATTCAAAATGGTAATCTTCTTCCAAAAACCAAGAAATTGAGCAAATTCTTGATTTTCCAAATCTACTTTTTAGTTTAACCTTTATCCTCTTGATTTTTCGAATCTTACAAATCAAGCAGTCTTTATCTTCTTGATTTTTGAAAATCTTTATCTTTTTGACTAATTATCACATTTATTCTCAACTGCCGATTTGATTTTCTCAGATGACATCTTGACCTCTCATTTAATGATTTTTCCCTAACCCTAATTAGGGATTGTCACACGCAACCTTGACCTCTAATTTTAGGCTTTTTTCAACTTTTAATCTTGGTCGTCCATCCAAAATTGCATTTTCTATAAAATGCCAATTTTTCTCACATTTTAAGGGACATAGTTTCTTGATATTTCATTCTGGCATAATTTTTGAGTCTTAGGCATAGTCTTGTCATTTCTTGTCATAGGAATAGTCATTATTTGTCATTTTCAAATCCTTCAAAGCTTGTTTAGGACATTTTCATAATCAAAGATTGCTCACACACTTGATCTGAGGGCAATAATTACATTTGCAGCAAGTTAGAAGGGCTATGGAAATGAATCATGGATGTAATGAATATCTAGTATAATCGTTTATGTTTTAAGCTTTCTTTGTATTTCATAGTTTCTTTGGTTTTATATTATTGATCTAATCTACTAACCTTTCAGAAAAATAACCCATTGATACAAAATTAAATAGTTTAATTTATCTAATTTAATGAGATGAAATGTTAGAGTGAAAGGGGGGAATTAACCTGATTAAATGAATTAGGTTAATAGATGCAAATTACATAATTAATTAAATAGCTAGGCTAATTCAATTAATTAAGCAAAAAGAGGATGGATTTGAGAGGAAATGATGTTAGTATATTGGATTCAAGTGAATGATATGATTCAGGATATTTTTCAATGTCTACATTTTGCCCCTCTTTGAAGTGAGGTACCTACTACTTTGGTTCAAAGATTGATTCCCTTCAGATTAAAAATAGCTATTTAGATTAAAAAAAATAAAAAATTTAGATGCCCCACTACTGAAGGATAAAGTTGATTCCCTACCCCTTTGAGAAATTGGGCAGAAATTTTGAATTTTGGGTTGATTTCTCGATAAAGGTGAAAAGCTACCCCAGGGGTCTAGAAAGGCTCTAGGATGCAAGAAACATGCCAAAAATGTGAAAAATGATGCAAAATAAACTCTAGTTTGGAAAATTTAGTGAAAATGATGATAAACCCTAGCTTTAAGGTTAAATTAGGGAAAAAAACCCTAATTTTGTTGTATAAATAAGCCAAGAAGGGTCACTTTCAATTCATTTGTGCATTCACACCTTAAGGAATTCTTGAAAATTGAGCTTTGACCCTTTGACAAAATGGTGTGACAAGAGCTCCCATGACACATTTTCAACTGGGTTCGAGAGTACCAACGACTACCATATGCAAGACCACTAATTTGTAACTCAAAAATTGATTTGAAATTTCACTTTTTGTTGCATTTATTGCTTTTTAAAATTTAAACTTTGGTGGCATTGCTATATAGCGACACATGTGTATTATGATGCATTAGAATTAGGGTTTCCAATTTTAAATTGTGACACATATGTTTATAGCGACACACTTCTTGATTTGAAAATTAGGGTTAGGGTTTCTAAAGTTTAAATCACAACACATGTGTCTGGTGATGTGATTTGTGATTTGCAATTTGAAATGCCTTGGGCGTCATAGTTTAGAATTTGAATTATAGCGACACTATTGTCATTTTGGAGCCAAAAATTCCAAACTAAGTCAATTTTTTTTCTGTATTTTGATGTCATGCACTTCATGGGTGTAGAAGGCCATTCCACCCTTGATGTCTCGTGAGCACTGGCCCACAGTTTTGGAGAGACTTGGTGATTTATTTGAGTTGTGCCAAGAGCACCTAGGGGAGATTGGCTTATGGTATGGTTCATATATGCCCATCCTCTAGACACATCTGGCTATGATGACAATGATGTACCGGAGTTGGCATAGTGAGACTTTGTCTTTCCACCTTCTGATAGGCAAGGTGATAGTGACTTTAGAGGATGTATGGCAGATTCTATGTTTGTCGATACATGGTGAGCATGTGATTTATGATTTTGATGCCAGATATGATGCCTGCCATGAGGTGATGGAGCTTGAAGACCTCGTTCTAGTCACTTCACAGATTGACCTTGAGATGTATAGAGGTCGAGTGCCCACATTCAGATTGATCATTGTAGGAATCATTTTTTTTTTGGTCACTCCTGACTGATGGAGCAAAGGATTCGGCACAGCATGGGGCTTGGCATGACATAGGATTCTCTACAAGAGGACACTATTTTCATGGGGACCAGTGATGTTGGCCTCGGTGTATCATGATATGCATGACTTTTTCTACTGCAACAACAAAGCTATTAGCATAGGGGTTACCTTGCTTCATATTTGGGCTTGGGAGCATATTGTAGTGCTTCAACTGATCGTGCAGATGACTAATGTTGAGCCAGATGATCCTATGGTTTGGTGGTATAGGGAAACTTGGGCTTCCATACTAGCATAGAGTCCTTGATGATATGATAGTGTTTAGATGGCAACCCTGGCTAAAAATGCCATCATCGTATGATGATACAAAGTAGCTCTTCTTTGCCAAAAATACTCGGTATATATAGGGTCGAGAGCATACTATTATAGAGAGATATTTTCCAAATAGGGTGGCTCGACAGTTTAGCAAGCATCAAGATAGGCTTGATGATGTATATAAGCCATATTTGTGAGATTAGCTCAAGAGGTTCCCACATGGGGACCTACCATTCCAGCTCTAGAGGTGGTCAATGGTTTCCGATAGTTGATGGCATAGCCTTGGGAATATGACCAAGGATAGGTCAGATGTGCAGACGAAACCTACATATGATACATGGTTTACACCCCCTCACCGATTGATAGATCCAATGGGTGCTCCTCCCTGAGTGAGACTAAGAGGGAGGGGAGTAGGTAGGGGTAATGGTAGGGGACATGATGCCCAAGATAGCCAAGATGGGTATATTCCCAAGGCTCTACTAGTGGGACAACAACCTCCATAGTAGCCTCATGTTTAGTCACAACCATTGTAGTAGAAGCCCATTCAACCACCACCACTAGGGCCAGATCTTCAAGATGTACAAATTTAGCACTGCAATAGCAGGTGAAAACAATTATAGGTGAGCTGAATTAGGCCCACCGATAGATTTTGGTGATCACTACTAAGAGGGACTAGGTGAGACAATAGGTTGTAGTTATTACCACAGAGAGGGATCATGCAAGGCAGTAGGTTTAGGTCATTACTGCCAAGAGAGATCAAGATATTGGTCATTGCCAATAGTTGGAGGTGATGACAACAACTACATAGGGCATGATTGTATTTGTCAAGCTATACAAAGAGGCTATGACTAAGGCAACCTATTAGAGGATGCATTATCACAAAGATGTTCCATAGGAACTCAGACATCCTAACTACTCATAGAGGAGTGATGCACAACCCAGGGTTGAAGATCAGCTAGAGAGATAGGTCGAAGAGGGGAGCAACCATCAGGGCTAGCTTGATTATATAGACACCTTTTGATTTTGTTTCCCTATTCTTTGATACAAATATACATTCATGGGATCTTTTTTGATAGCCTTGTGGATATTGTATTTATGACCGATATACATATACGGATCTAGATATTGTACCATGACATTCATTTTTTGATATATATGTGAGATAGATATAGATTCAATATGATGTGTTCATCTTATTTCATACTTATGATTGTATGGATGCATATGATGTGAGATGCTTATATATTATCATGTATGGATGCACTTTACTTATGCTTATGTGATATGCAATGATACATGAGATGTAATGATATGGATGGATACAATGTTATATTCTTTTTCAGCATCTTTGTCGTGACATGTTATGGGATGGATGATATGATATGTAGATGTTATGCTATGACTATGTATGCAAATGTTATGGATGCATTTCTTTTTATTTATTTTCTATACAATTTTATGAGATGATCATGTATGCATATGGATGTATGGATGGATCATGCAGATTTTTATGCTTATGATATGATAATGCAATGTATGTTTATGATATGTGATGCAACGATTTAAGATGTTTAGAATAAAAAATCTATATTATTCATCACAACTCAAATGATAATGATGATGCAAAATATATGATGTGATATGCAATGATTATGTTGATTTATAAATATTGATGATTTGTGGATGTAGGATGGATGCATTGATTTTTTTTTGTTAACTTTCATGATGCTAGGTTAGCGTGGAGAGAAGATAGAAGAAACAAAATGATTTGACCATTGATTTTGACAATTTCTTCAAAATATCCAACAAGTCTATGATCCACCAAGACTTTATTATAGATGGTGATGAGAAATGCATGATGATGATGAATGCAAGATGATGATTTTCTCACTTCCTCAGATTGGTATTTTCCATCATTCCTTATTGTTTGATATAACACATAGACATGATGCATCGAGGTATTGATAACGAAGAAGGAATTGTATCTAGTGTGATGGACTTTGACTCTGTAAACATATAGGATAGTTCCTGGAATGTAAGTTATAAGCCTAGAATATATTGGACCAAAGCATACAAAATAGTCAACGTACTCCAAACATCCTTACTACACACAACTAAGCAAGTATGCACCAAGATTATTTTACAAGAATACCCACAAGCACAACAAATGAAAGATAATTATAGATGCCCCATTCCTTTCTCTCTAAATAGTTTTTATAGACATTATCGAGAGGTCCTTAGAATTGGTCATTTGAGATAAATCACAAGAAAGATCAAAGACAAATAGTTAGTGTTATCTATATCTCTTTCCATTTTAATTTTAGCTAAGGTGATGTTTGATACTGATGTCCATCACAAGAAGGATACATCCTAGGACATGTTGATCAGATGGTTTGATGTTAGGATGATGATGCTAATGATAAGCCGTTGATATAAAATTCACTGACATATTTACCTATGATTTACGCTTTAGATTTTGACACTTAATTTTTCACTTTACAACTTCCTTTATTTTTCTTTTTCCAAAGGTTGAAGATGGCGATTGATTATGATGAATGAAGGTTTATTGTGGGTGCAAGCGAAAATAGGATGGACGGTTTTGGATTTTCAAAAATATTTCAATGTTTTTGGTACTTTGAAAATGTTTTAAGGTTGTTTTTGGTCTTTTTGAAAGTTTATGTGAATTTTTATGTTTTCAATTATTTGAAGTTGTTTAGGGTTTTCTGTAATATTTTTGAGGTTGTTTAGGTCTTTTAAATGTTTTCTGATGTTTTTGTATTTTATGAGTTTTCAAATGTTTTTGGGATTTTCCATTATTCAAATGTTTAGGGATTTTTGGAGAGTTTCGACCAAGAACCTAACCTAAAATACCTATCCTAGGAGCCTTGGGGGATGATCAAAGATTAGCCTTGCCTACGTTATATGTGCAAAGACCATGTAATTCGACTGACATGACTTATTAATAATGAGATATTAACAATTGACAAAATTCTAGTTTATTATGATGGACTCCTAAAGGACTGACCTAGGGTGTCTTAGGGGCATATCAATGATGGCCTTCCCTATGTTCAAGCTCAGAGACCCGTAGTTCAACAAGGGTACTATTTTTGGATTTTTGATGTTTGACCTTTTTAGGGTTTTTGATATGTTTTGGATGTTTTTGGATTTTTTGATGAACGTTTTATAATTTTTTTGGGGATTTTTTGATAACCATTAAGGTATACAAGAACCCGATATGATTCATAACAAGTTTCCCCTAGTGTGATATGTGATAGACTACCTTGATATACGTAGGACAAATTGACCTTTGGAATATGCCAATAAGTACTAAATGGATTGTGATATTTCACAACATCTTGCTATGATAAGGATGTGAATAAGGCGATGGATAAATAAATAGGATGAATGATGCAAAGAATGGTAGGTTAAAGATCCAAAGAAACATGGAAGTGCTTTATTTACACAAGGATCTTGTATGCTTGGTTTTCACCAAGGTACTTGCCCAAAGTTCCAACGAAGTGGTTTTCACTAGAGGAAAATTGCTTTTATTTACTTTTTTCAATATTTTTTCTCATTTTTTTGGATTTTGGTTTTTTTTATTTTTTGTATTTTCAGATTTATACTCTTCAAGACTAGCCATAAAACTTTTTAAGATTCAAGTTGTTGGTTGGTTCCTACAAGGATTCACCTTCAGGTTTGACAATTGGTATTCTCTTGATCCATAGCTTTTTGTGACAACAAAGGGCCCAACCAAATAGGCTCAAACTTTCCCTTGCTATCCTAATCTGGAAGAGTTTTCTGGTTCTGCTTTAGGAAAAGATACCCTACTTAGAAATACTGACATCTAATCTTGTTGTAGCTTTGTTTCAATCAATTTTGATATACTTGCAATTGATTAAGGGCACCAAGATGACACTCATCTAGGAATTCTAACTCATTCAGCCGAGATATTCTATATTCTTCATTGGTAATCAAATTTTTTAGTGACACTCATAATGATGGGAGCTCAACCTCAATAGGCAGGATAGATTTTGATCCATAGACTAGGGAGAAAGGGGTTACACTTGTTGGCATGTGGATACTGGTTCGATAAGCCTAGAGAGAAATATTTAGTTGCAAATGCTAGTCACAACCAACTTCATTGACTGTTTTCTTTAGGATCTTCATAATGGTCTTATTCATAGCCTCAACTTGATCATTTCCCTAGGGATAATACAAGGTAGAGAATCAGTGTTGGATATTGAATCTTTGGTATAGCTCTTTCACATCCTGATTCTTAAAGGGCATTCCACTATCTAAGATGAGGGTTTTTGGAACACCATAATGGTAGATTAGGTAGTTTGGGATAAAATTGGCAATTTGCTTCCCCATTATGTAGGTCATATGAATGGCTCCAACCCACTTAGTAAAGTACTCAATGTCTGTTATGATAAAATTATGGCCATTGGATGAGGTTGGAGTGATTTTTCCTATGAGGTCAAGTCCCCACTACAAAAAAGGCCAAGGTGTGATCTTTGGTTGCAATTCTTGAGTTGGAGCATGAATCAGATCTCCATGTTGTTGGCACTAGACACACTTCTACACATATTGATGAGCTTCCCTTTCCATGGTTGGCCAATAGTACCCTATCCTCAATATTTTTTTAGCTAAAGTCATACCATTAGAATGGGAACTACATATTCTATCACGTACTTCTGTTAAAGTGGACAAGGATTCCTCTTGGTTAATACATCATAGCAACATCCCTTCGATGCTTCGACAGTAAAGGGTATCACCTAGGATCACGAATTGGGATGCCTTGTTGACAAAGGTATTTTTAAGGTTTGAGGTGATATCAGATAGGAGAATTCCTCTACTAAGGTAGGTAAATATGTCATGATACCATGGGGATCCAAGATCGACAATGAGACACGCAAATTCATATTCAAGGATTTTGAAAGTTGGTACAAGAAGTTGTTCTACCAAGAATTCGCACTGCAGGACATTGTTCAGAACGTCTAGCAATGATCCAATTGTTACCATTGCATTTATTCCTCTATTGTTCATGTGAGGAATCTGCTCAAAGATTATTTCTATGAAAAGGTCCTTGAGACTTTCTACCATCTTTTTGTAAGGAGTGAGCTTATCATCCTCATTTTGATAGTCTTCATTGAATTGGTTGATAACCAGTTGTGAATCTCCATATACTTTCATCTCTTGTATCTACCACTAAACCGTTATCCTTAGACCTGTGATTAGGGCTTTGTACTCAACAATGTTGTTAGTACAAGGGAACAATAGCCGGTATGACTTTGGAATGCAATCACCTTGAGGGGTGATGAAAATAATACCTTCTCCTAATCCATTTTGGGTGAATGATCCATCAAAGTACATCTTCCACTGAGTTGTGAGATTGATAAGGAACACTGATTCATCAGGGAACTTAGATATCAAAGGGTTCTTTGCATAAATAGATGCCTCAGCTAGTTGGTCTAGGATCACTTGTCCTTTGATTTCCTTGCATTCTACATACTCTATGTCAAACTTTGTTAAGATCATTACCCATTTGGCCATTCGCCCTATGAGAGTTACTTTGGATAACAGGTATTTCAATGGGTCAATCTTGGCAATAATTTTGATTTGATGTGACAACATGTAGTGCTTGAACTTTTGTGAAGTAAAAACTACTGCTAAGAATGCTTTCTTGATGGGTGAATAGTTCATTTTATATCCCATAAAAGTCCTACTGATGTATTAGATAGCTCTTTCCTTTCCTTTTTCATCATGTTGCATTAGAAGAGCTCCTAGTGTTGTTGATATTGTTGAGATATACATGATTAGTGGTTTGTTTGGTATTGGTGGCATGAGCACTGGAGGTGTTAGTAGATAGTATTTTATTTGTTGGAAAAGCTTTATCACACTTCTCATCCCACTTGTAAGTTATTCCTTTATGGAGAAGATGTGAAAAGGGGTGTATTTTATTTGATAGCTACACTATGAACCTCCTGATAGACTGCAATATTCCTTATAATCTTCTCATCTGCTTTAGTGTTTGTGGTAGTTCCATGTTGAGGATGGGTTTTACCTTTGTTGGATCAATTTATCCCTCTTTGTGAGACGATAAAGCCAAGAAGTTTCCCTAATGTGACCTCGAAGACACACCTTTTTGGATTCAATCGTACCTTTTATTCTTCAAGTCTATCAAATATGGGTCCTAAGACTCCTATGTGCTCACTTCTTTTATTTGATTTTTCCAAAATGTCATCCACATAATATTCATCTATTTTATGGATCATGTCATGAAAGATGAGGGTCATTTCTCTTTGATAGGTTGTTCCTGCATTCTTTAAGCCAAATGGCACCACATTCCAACAATAGGTTCCCCATGGACAAGTGAATGTAGTTTTGTATTGATCCTCCTTGGTGATCATGATTTGATTGTAGCCTAAAAAACCATCCATGAGTGACAACATCTCATGCCCTACTATTCAGTCTACAATGAGGTCGATATTAGGAAGAGGAAAATCATCCTTTAGGCATGCCTTATTTAAGTCCCTAAAGTCAGGGAAAATTCTGATGCCCCCAATGGGTTTTGAGACTGGTACCAGATTTGAAACCCACTCAGGATAATCTATCGGTTGGATGAATCCAACATCAAGAAGATTTTGTAACTTTAGTTTCACCAGAAGTGATATTTGAGGATCCATCTTCCGTAAGTTTTGCTTTACTAGCTTGGCTTCAAGATAAATTGCTAAGTGATGCACAACTACTTCAGGATCAAGTCCTAGCATATCAATGCATGACCATGCAAATTTCTTTGTTCTCTTTCAAGAATGCTGCTAGGTTCTTTTGTTCTTCATCCAACAAAAATTCAACATAGAAGATGATCTTAGGTGCTTCTTTTGTTCCCACATTGACTGGAGTGGCCTTTTCTGCTAGCACTACTAAATTTTCTGGATGCATTGCACTAAGGGGGAGATTGAATCCCTCACCCTTAGGTGCCTCAGAGAGGTTTTCACCATTAGATGCATCCTTTTTTTTACTATTTTAGGATCAAAAAGTGCCACAATGTGGTTTTCACTTAAATATATACATGTTAGTTGCATTTCATCAATTTTGTGACTGAAGGATTCAATCATCTCCCCATAGTATGCCCCTGTGTTGATCTCTATGTCAAAACCTGCTTTATGACCTTCCCATGGTAAGTTGTCACAAAGTCCCATGAATTGTGAGATTGCTTCATCATTTTTGAATAAATCCAAAATTGGTGGTCCTTGTTGGTCCATGTCAATTTGTTGGGTATACTAGGTGTATTTCAGTTGGTTGATCACTCAGAGTGAAGGATGTTATGGATATCATGAAGAGGGAGTTATTCTCAAATAGGTCAACAACATCAAGGAGGAAGTCATCTAAGGTCATATCACATGATGTAGGTAACCAAGAGGAAGCCTCAGCCCATTTAGTGAAAGTACTTTTTTCGATAAGGGTGACCTTTCTAGTTGTACAACCTAGGCCAAGATTATTTAGTCATTTCTCAGGAATGATGGGTTCTAGTAAACCATTATAATTCTGTCCTAGCTTCTTGTTCTTGTTATATCCCCATCCCTTCATTAGCTATAAGACTCTATTATCATCTTCCATGGGAAGAACAAGAATAGGTCGTTCATCTTGATATAGGAGTTTGCAGATATCATCCTCATCAAGACATCTTCTTGATTAAAATCCCCCCACTCGGTGAAGGTAGTAGCTACCATTTTGATTGTTTTGGGCTCTTTGTTGCTAGATGTGGGTTTCCCATGAGATTGAGGAGAAATAGGTAGCTCTCCTAAGACAAAGGTGTTCCTCATTAGCTTATAGTTCCCACAACTATCATCTTGGATCACTGCTTTGATATCAGGTATGTTTTGCATAATGAGTTCCTTTGTTTGAGAGGTAGATGCAAGAGATGATGGGTCAACAAATGAGGTAGAAGGTGTAGGCCCTTCATCATTCTTGGGTACTTATGGGACCTTATAGAACTTTTCCTCAAGATTATAGTAAAAAGGTTTGGGGTCTCCATGGATGGTAATATCTCTTCCCTTGAAAGGAAACTTCACGCATTGATGATAAGTTGAGGCTACAAATTTTAAGGCATGGATCTATGGTTGACCAAGCAAGATGTTATGGGGAAGATCAAGGTATAACATTTGGCATGTAATTCTATGATGAGGGTGCCCACTTGGATGGGTAATGTGATGATTCCTTGTGATACCTATTCTTGGTTGTCATATGCCCTTATGGTAGTACTCTTTGTGTTTTCAATAGTATATTCTAAATAACCCATATTTTTTATCAACTAAAGGGTGCAAATGTTCAATCTAGTACCTCCATCTACTAAGACTCTTTTAACCTTGTTTTTATGAATGATAACCTCAAGGTGAAAAGAATGGTTATGAGATGGTTGTGATGGTGGGTCTTGCTCAGAGAAGGTGACAAGATGATTAGCAATATGGCCTACCATAACTTGAAACTGATCTATATCAG